>JANFOE010000870.1:0-56496 GCA_025667525.1 Glebionis coronaria | reverse complement strand
CTCGACAACAAGCAGCAGACGCTCACAGTTTCAGACTTCCGTAAGATTTTTGGAATACGGGATACACCCAAAGGCATGTCATTTTCGAGGGATCCTACTAAAGATGAACTCATGGAGATGTTCGAGGCTCTTGGATGTCCTGACATACGAGTTGCGTCTGAGTTTACCACTGCTAAAGTAGGACAACCTTGGAGAGCAATGTTAGGTATTCTCAGTAGATGTCTTACACCGAAAACAAGTGGGCATGATGCTTTGCGCAGTCCTATTATGAACATCTTCCATGGAATGTATAAAGGCGCAAATGTAGATTATGCATTATTGTTGTGGGAAGAATTCACCTTCCAACTCTTCCAAAACAAGAAGCTGAAGACAAATTTCTTTCCTTATCCTCGGTTTATCAAGCTTATCATTAATTATTTTATGAAGAATGATGTTACTATTGATAGGCGTGCAACAAGTCGGCATCACACTGAAGAAGCTGATGATACTGTGGATCTAAGGCATGAAGGACCATCTGGTGGTGTGATTCCTGGTCCAATTCCCGCTTATCTTCTGACGGATAAAATCAAAGGCTCTGCTGATTACAAGCTACTGCTGCTAGAAATCAAGAAGCTGAAAGCAAGCCTTCGGACTGGAGAAGACTCGTCTACTACGGTCAAGAGTAAAGGTAAACGCAAGCAACCAGCTGCTTTACCTGAACCCGAAACCAAGAAGAAGAAGACTGAGGTTAAGAAGGGAAAAGGCACTGCTGATGAGTTTGTTCTACGTGACGAAGAAAATGTTGATGATCCTACTCTTAACAATGCTGAGAGAAAAGCAATGAAGATAGCTATTGAAAGGAGTAGGAAAGACACGGGAGGTAGTGGTTCGGGTGCACAGATGAATATTGAAGAAGAGTACGAGGAGCCAGAGGATGTTTATGAGTTTGGATCACCTGAACGGTATTCTACTTCGAAGGAGACATCAATTCCCCCCGTTTCAGCAAGTGTTGAAAAGGAGTCCGGTGCTCCTACAATCATGGTACCAACTCAACCTTTAGTAACTCAACCTCCACCAATACAACCCTTACCAACCCGACCGGTTTCAACACCATTTCTTCCACCACCGATAACTCCCATCCTTAGCACCGTAGTAACAACCGAGCCTCTTCAACCAACCCAGAGCAGCTCTGCATCGTCTACAATGGCTGCATTTGTCATGGCCGAAATGTTGGATAAACATACGGATAATCACAAAAGAGAGATGGATGAACTTCGCAAAGAGCTACATAGACGAGTTCAAAGTGAATAAGCATCTAAGAAAGCCCAAGAAGAGATGCTTGCTAAGTTCGCTGCAGAAATGGAGTTGACTCGTAAAACTCATGCAGAAGAACTAGCTCTGGTTAAGCAGGCTGAAGCTGATAAGCATGCGGCACATATCACGAGACTTCAAGCGATGAGGGATAAATACAAGGAGCAAAAAGAAGCACTTGAAGCTTCTGTTGAAGAGAGAGTGAAAGAATCCGTTGAATCCATTATGCCTAAACTGCGTGATGAGTTGAAGACACTCGCGGCTGATAACTTGATGATCAAGTCTTCCAATCCTTCAGAATCCGCCTACAAAATTGCCTATGACTTGACGGATTTTGAATTAAAGAAGATCCTCAAAGCTCGTATGAGGGAACTTGGATCTTTTGACAAATCTAGGATTCAACGAGCTCTTTACAAATCCCTGAATGACGCTATCATGGAGGATGATAGGTTATTTAAAACGTTTGGAAGTGTGGTACCATACCACATTCTGCCTGAGGAAGAAAGGGAAGAAAGTGAAGAAGAAGAGGGTACTGGTGAAGAAGAAGGTGGAGAAGAAGAAGAAGAAGAAGAAAAGGATGATGACGATGACGATGGTGATGATGATGATGAGGATGATGATGATGATGATGATGGTGATGATGGTGGTGATGGTAACGAGGAAAGTGCTAAGGGGAGCAACGAGGATAACGATGAGGATGATGATAGGGGTAAACAGCCTGAAAAGGGGGATAAGGTTGCCAGCTCAAAGAAACCTGCTAAGTCTGGAACCAAGTCTAAGAAAGATGCAGCGTCAAAGGAAAAATCTACCTCAACGGAATCAAGACGATCCAAGTGGCGCCACGATGTGAATGCTACTACGGCGTCATCGATTCCTGGTACATCTATTGCTGTGTCTATACCTGTTACCACTAACCCTATTAGTTCTGTTGTTGTTGCTCGTGTGATTGCAGAATCGGTAACTAAACCTGAAGCTGCACAACACTCGCCCGTTCATGACACCGCCGAGATGCCTGAATCAGAACCAGCAGATGTTCACGTTTCCACTCCTCTACAACAAGAACCACAATCTACTGTTCTTGAATCAAGCACACGGGACTGGGCAGACACGTTGGAGATTGACGAGATTGCACCGCCACAGGCTTGGATCACGGCAGCGGCGCAATACGATCCGATCACAGACGCTGACAGAGATGTTTTATATCTCCGTATCCGCAGTCCGATTGACTTGTGCGCATTTCTGGCTCATGAGTATAAGACTTCGGTTACTCCGTCTTTGGTGAAGAGAGCGCTGAAGGATAAGAGAATTCGCGCCAAAACCCGGTTAACCCGAATGGAGTTCGAGTATTATGCTGATGAGATCCTGAAAGCTCTGAATACCGTTCAACGGCCAGGTCTTCATGAATCAGAAAGAGCTCCACCTCCACTTGATCCTTCTCAAGATAATCATATTGCTCTTGACTTCTTCGTCACCAATGATCTTGTTTATCTCCTCAAGGGTTCATCAAAGTACGCAACATCCCTGACCTTGCTGAAAGCTGCCAACTGGGGAACAATACCCTTTATCGAGGAAAAGGTAAACCGACTCTGGGTCCCAAAGGTAAATCGTAATTATGATATGTATGCTGTTATAGGTGCATCTCACTGGGACGAACGAGTCCGAAGGGCGTACAGGGGTTGCTGCTTAGCCAATTCAGGAAGCAATGTTAGATCCGATATTCGCATCTCCAGCATTTTAGGGCTGAAAACTGAAGCCAAGAATGGCTATTATCATGTGACGGAGATTCGTCTGAAAAAGGGAGGATGACAGAGAATACAAAATCCAGCAGGGAGATTTTTCTATCATTCGCCTTGAGGATATCGAAGATATGTTGCTTATGATGACCTGGGATCAACTCACACATATTCCTCGTGAAGACATCATTGCCTTGAATACAGCACTTCGTATGTTCACACGAAGCGTTGTTATCAAGAAACGAGTTGAAGATCTTCAGTTGGGAGTCGAAAGCTACCAAAGGAAGCTCAACCTAACCCGTCCAGTGAATCAAGTGTTACCTTAACGTGTAGATAGATGTCCCTATACCGGCATTTCTGTTCCGAATTACGGCATTTTCTACTTGAACAGTCGAGGGTTAATGAAGTTTATGAGGGTGGGTGAGCTTTATAAGTACAGTGATGGGACTCTTCTACAAGTCAGAGGAAAGCTGGAGCATCTTAACTCGGGTGGGACTTTACCAGAGATGACTGAGGATTGGCATCCGGGTTATCAACAAATGGCGAAGTATGTGATCAAGAAGATTGATCAAAAGCTCTGTGAACGTAGATTGATGAGGAGCTTGGAAAGATTCGTTGGTGGTCGACCATATTTAGTGCACCATAAGCTACTGCAACGATCCATCTAATGGGTCGTACATTTCAGGTCCACTTTATATTGGTTTTCAATTGTGAATATGTATATTTGTGAATATTGTGCTTGTATGGCTTGATGTAGTGTTAAGGTATGATAATTTTTCAAGAATTTCTCACGAGATTCTAAATCTTTCAAAATATATCATACTAAAGCACTACAACTATCCCTTATTAACTTAAGGGGGAGCATTAACATGTTCTATGGCCAAACATCGATTTCATTTTTTACCCAACGACCGGTTAATCCATTTAATATCCCAAATATTAATGGTTAACATTTTGGATAAGGGGAGAAAAATGGGATTAAGGAGATTTAAATGATACATGGCTAAAAGATGAAAAAGACTTAACGATTATCCAACTTAATATGTGTAAAGCACGTGTTAAGGGGGAGCGTTTTTGATGAACAAAACACCTTAGGTACAAAACTTTTGATTTCAATATCACAAGTACCTTATGTGATTTTCAATGATTTTTCATGGTGGCTATACTTTCCCAAAACACGCTTAATTCACGACGAATGTGGTGACAAAAGGGTGGTAGGAATAGGTTTAGTCCAATGATTCATCAGAGCCGATGGAATCTTCCCAAGGACAATTCCCTAGATAGAATTAGAAGTCCTAGGAAAGTTGGAGAAAGATTGTGAACGTAGCTGAATGCCGACCAAGTACTTAAGCTAGCACTGGAACAATCACAACAAGGTGCTAGTGATGACGTATTGGTAAGCATTGAAGGGGTTGAAGAATGAAAAAGAATTGTAAAGATAAAGGGTGTAAAGAAAGAAGCCCTCCTTACAACTTTAGGCAGAAACCGGGTCAATACATATGCTATTGAGGTCATTTTTGTTAATGATTCTCGATATTGAAGAAAGACATCATGGACCCAGTGATGCAATGCACAACCCTTCCCAGCTAACTCAAATATCTCTCAAAAGGTATTTGTTTTAATCACACGGAGATCAACACGTTATCTATTGGTTTATTCACTCCGAATAAACTGGTATTGAAAAGGTGGCACTCCTCTCCAGCCATCGCTCACTAAATCAAAACGCACTATCGAGTCTAGAGCCAAGAGATCATCAAAAGTCTCATTAGGACACTTTCCATTTATTCCTTGCTTTCTCACACACTGTGAAAAGTAAGAGATTTTCATGAGTCCTACGCAGTATTCCTGTAATATTGCCAGAACATCCGAGTAATATGCAAGTATTACAATGAAGATGGAAATCCTGCTTGAGCCAACATCAAACAAGCTCATGGTAGGTTACACGTGCGGTTCTTTTAGAACCAATCTTGTGAAAAACTGGAAAGAAACAGTGGTTTAATTCTTAATTGAACTTAAACTCGTTCCAGGCCTCTACGCATTATCATACGATCTTGCCAGAACACTCAGAGTGACTCTTTATTGATCACAGTGACGAGTGGAAATCCTTCTAGTGTTAACATCAAACAGCACTTGGTAGGTGACGTGCAAGATTCTTTATGAATTGAGCTCGTGATAACTGGAAAGCAACGATGGTGAAAATCTTAATTGAAATTCACTTGTTCCAGGTTTCATGAATTAACGGATTCAAATCACAAGGATAATTTATCCAAGTGATTCACTCTTTATGTTCGCAGTCAGCTTTGGACGGTCGAATAAAGAGAACGGGTTTACCCGCGAAATCCTGTCAGGAAGTTACTTAATTGAAACTATCCGTCACGGGTACGATATCTAATATCGTCTAACAGTCTTCACCGACCGGAGGTAAAATGCTACCGAATTAGAATAAAATGTCAAAGCCATTTTATTCGTGTCGTTGATGTGTACCTGTTAAAGACGGTGGCGTTGCTGTGTACCTGTTGAAGACGGTGGCGTTGCTGTGTACTAGTTAAAGACGGTGGTGTTGCGGTGTACCTGTAGAAGTCGTTCCCATATGCTTATGTTTTTCTGCATCAAAGTTCAGCAAAAATTCAAGAAAGTACAAGATGAAGTCTTCCGCTGTACCAAACTCTGAAGCTTTCGAGAATTCAACAAAAAGACATAAGTGTGTGGAACATGGAGTCACGAGGAGGCAAGTTTCACAAAAAGGCAAAGATCGCACGTGAAAGGCAAAAGAACAATGCTCTCAAGCCAAAGCCTAAAAGATCAAACCAACATATTCACAACAAAAAGAAAAAGAAGAAAAGACTACGAGCTAAAGAACGAAGACTTAGTATAGTATGCTAGGTTTAGAACTTTGTAAACGTGGAGTGACCTCCCTTAGGGGGAGATTGTTAGAAATACGTTTTTACGTATATTAGAAGTATCGGTCACTCCACAATATTATTTAATGTTGTAATAGCTCGTAGTTGATAGTTACTTATTTAGTTAAGTAAGAACCGGTCCATGGGCTTGTCATGGGTCGGCCCAAGTCCATTAGTGGCTTGGAAGTATAAATACCCCTTTCCTCCTTGGAAAGGGGTTGGTTATTGTTCATTTCTAGTTTCCACTTAATAAAATACACATAGTTTTCTCTCACTTTCTCTCTCTAGTTTCTCTCTCTAGAAAATATCAACCCACTTCATAGATTCATAGGTTATCAATATTCTACATTACAGAATGTCAACCAAGTAGCGGAATTCTATTTGTTTGCCTCAATAAAAGAAAATAAAACTCGTCAAAAAATCTTGAAATTAAAAAAATATATCTGATAGTGGTTCGAGTACTATTAGCTGTGGAAGAACAATAAAAATCCGATGGCTGAGTGGTGTCTCTATTTAAGGTGTTGTGAGGTCATGAAAAATAAAATGTCAGTAACAGATGACAAGGAACTCAATGCAACTTTCGGAATGACTTAAGAACATCATGGTTTCACTATTGCTCTTACCTGCCGAGGAAAAATTTTAGTCAAGAAATGCTAAATGTCAACATTGAAATAGATTTGGTTATAGTTTTTTCCTTATGGTCTTATAATTTCGGATCCTATTATGAGCAAACCTCTATACTATTTCAAATCAAGTGAAAAGCTTATGATATACTTAGCAAAATGTCCCAGTTTGTTGTGATTTATACTCTCTGAAAGTCGGATAATATAACTTAAAGAAATCAATCGACACACAGTTTTTACAAAGAATATGTTATTCATATAACTTTTTAGATTTGTTGAAACATAGAGTTTTGTATAGAAGTCATTTAGATACATTTTCTTTTATCTACGCCACAACCAAATGATAGATCAATAAGTACCATATATTAAATATTAATAACTAGGTTTTCACTAAGTATCAAAGTTCGTTGTTCCAATCTTTTCGAATTGATTATTGGTAGAAAGTGCGACTCAATTGTCTTTTGGTGGAAAACATATGGTTTGGTCGTTGTAGTATAATTAAATTGCAAAACTTTAAATAAATGACGGTTAATTAAATCTAAAACTAATTAAAATGTAACTGTGCAATATTAAAACTTTGAAAAGTAATTTAATTAAATGACGAGTGATTAAAGCTTGACGAAAAATTGAATTTGACAAAGTATTAAAAATGTAACTTAAAAACAAAACAAAGCAAAATATAATTCCAAAACCACAACCATCGGAATGTCAGATCGGAATGCTGTCACCAAACCCATCGGAATGCAGATCGGAATGTGCCATCGGAATCAGTATATCAGAATGTTGAAAAATACAACCTATCGGAATGTATACAAGTTATCGGAATGAACTCAGACCGGAATGTTGCTAAGTAAAATTGGGCAGCACTTCGACTTAAAATACCTCAAGAGCCGTCGGAATATGCGATCGCAATGTGCGATCGCAATCCCAGATCGGAATGAGGGGGGTGTTACTCTAGATCGCAAAACCGTCGGAATGCGATAACCCTTGTTCCAATTCTGTCACCATCGGAATAAGAGTAAAGCTGTCGCAATGTGTAAAATCCCTAACTTTCCGATGGAATTACAATTCGTAATAAGCAAAAGCTAAATAAGCTAAAACTAATAAGCTAATATCAAGAACTTAAATGAAATGGAAATAAGACGAGACAATAAGCAACAAATTTAAATACTTTTCAAAACACGAAAAAAGTAAACAAAATAAGCAAACTTTTAGAAAGATGAAACTTTTTAGAAAACTTAGAAAAGAAAATAAGCTAAGTACCAAACAAGCCAATAAGATTGTCAAACTTATAGCTTATTTCATACGAAAACTTAGATAGAAGTGAAAAGGTGAACCTTTTAATCAAATAAGCAAAGAGATTAAGCAAAACTTTGCTTAATCCGAATTTGCAATAAACCGAAAACAAGAAAAGTAAAATGAGAAAGATAAAGAAAAGCTTGATTAAAGGTAAAGATTCAATAACAAAATTAAAAACACTTACTTGGAATTAAAGGAATTAAAGTGCAAGACAAGTATTTAAAAATGACAATTAATTAAAATGACATGAAAATAAAGTGGAAAGACTAATGTGTCAAATTAGCTAACAAAATGAAATGTGGTGAAATGGGTGGTATTTATAGTGATTAGGGAGGTTAAGCATGTGTTGCTTCCTTCTTTCTTTCTTTCTTGTCTTTTCGTCTTCTTAATTCTTCGACTTTTTCGACTTTGTCTCGGGATTATTTGAACTCGTCTTATAATTTCTTCATTTATTAGACTTGAGTTCCTCGGCTTTATTAAACTTCCGTCTTTAGACTTGTTCTTCGATAAATCTTCAGAATAGGTCTTGGACTTCTGTTCTTTTTGCACTCTTGATCTCTTGACTTCGTCTTTTGTCTTTTTCTTCGATAAAAGCCCGTGAAAGCCCATGTTTTCCTCCCTTTTCACATTTTGGTCCTAAATCACAACAAAAACACAAACCACACATAATTCTGACATTTACGACCTAAAATACACGTTTTGGCTTGGTTATTATTGTAATTAAGTGGTGAAAGGATGGGTGTTTTCACACCTATCAAATCCCCTACACTTGACCATTGCAATGTCCTCATGCAATGCATTAGTTAAAAAGAAAGTTTTACATTTTCCATCATAATCAATCTAAATTGGCTTTTATTAAAGATATAGAAAATTATAAACATTCAAAGGAAGAAAGTAAGTAAAGAAATCAAAGACATACCTTAGGGTTTTGGAAATGTCATGAATGATTATCATCCTCAAGTTTTCACGTTCCCCAAACCAAGCTTAAAAACGAGATCATTGTAATTATAAGTTAGTAAACTATCACGAATTCATGTGGGCCAATTATTTACTTAGACTCCCTTATTCCTAGGTGTATCTCTTATATTTTATTGTTGTCTTGAATGATCACGAGGATGTATTGTTGACTTATTTCGATAGTTATTTAGGCTGAAAATAAAGTGGGACGATTTAATCAATAGTTAGCTAAAGGACAAAATCTTTTAAAACTGCTTCTCGGGACCTCATAAAGTTCATATCTTGGCGTAACTCGCTTCACGATTTGAGACCTTTCTCGAACCAATATTTGGCAGCGACTTCATACTTCAAATCTTGAGAGACGTTCTTGAAATTATGGTCATCTCTTCATTATAGGAATTTCTCCACTTGAAATTTTTTAGAGATTCTTTATATTTGGACCACGACTTCTTCATTTTTCTCCAATCCTTATTTGGGATTTTGATATACAACGATCCGCCTCCTTTTAGGACTTGGATCTATTTATCCTCATACCTTGTTAGGGCCTTTTTGGATAGACTTCTCCATGATCTTTACGGGAGTATTTGCTTTTCGTCGTGTGTCTCGATCCTTCATATTCATTTTTGATAAATGATTCTTCACATCACTTTGGATCTTTAGCAACAAAATGTAGCCCTCATGCCTTGTTAGGGCCTTTTCGGACTCGCCAATCTTCACATCCCGCTTCAATAAGTTATGCCTTGGCTATGAACTCTAATCAATACCGAGCAGCTTTTAAACGATCTTGGGCTAGAAGCTAAGTAACTTTTCAAATCGTATAACCTTACTTATTGCAAATAAATTTGTTAACAAGCGATGGGAGAAAAAGCTTATAATTAACTCACACAAATTCATGAAAGAATACCAAACTTATAATTGACTCTATCATCTCTCGTTCTCCACAATTTAAAATCTCAAGGAATGAGACTCGTGGAAGCTTAGCTAATTAAATCAAAGTTTTGGGTTTTCGAGTCATCTATAGGATCTTGCAAACTCTTAGACTCATTCAAGTATAGAATTCGCATTTTAAAGTTCCCTTGATAAACGACTCTCTAGGATCAATTATAGGAACTTGCGAAAAGTTCTTGTTCTTAACCAGTAAGAGTTTAGACTTTCGCGTTTTAAAGCTCCCTATATAAAATCCTAGCAAAACTTGACTTAAACACGTTAAGGATACTAGCTAGAGTAAACTTAAATAAGTAAACTCGGGTTGAGTAAAAAGATTCATGACGCTGAAAAATTAAAACCACTTTATTAAACTTTATTTTTAGCAAAGAAAGTAAATAATGATAACAAAGGAAAGACTACTAGGCCAAAATAGATTGAAATTTTTTGAAAAATGTCGAAAAATCAATTTTCCGGTTAAAATGAGGACAAATGCAAGGAAAAGACCACTTAACTTCGATAGAAGTCCCCCCTACACTTAATATAAACACTGTCCTCAATGTTTAAGCATGTGGGAGTAAACTCCCCTACACTTAGGACATTGTGCACTTTGTTTAAATCTTGCTAAGGAAAGGACAACTAAAGTGATTCCTATTTCAATCATAAATGATAAAATAATGAATCAAAAGAGTTTAGGATAGAACCGGGAAGACGGGTACACGGAATCACGGGTCGTCAAAAGTCATGAAGAATGGATCTTTGATAGCTCGAATCCCTGCACATCATAAGAAAGAAAACAACAAACACATACTAGGGTCTCCCCTACACTTATTATAAAAACAAAGAAAAAGGATAAATATTGCGGGTTGCCTCCCGAGAAGCGCTTGTTTTTGTTAACCGAGTCGTGAGCCTGACTCGACCTTGATTAGCATGGGAAGACACTTGAAACACATCCACCAGGATCAAATACATTGTTGTCATCCATCAAGTAGCACAAGCTTAAGGCGAACAAGGAAAGCCAAAGAAGAGTAGGCAAGGTTCCCTTAAGCAAAGATGGAGCACGGTGGTAGCAAGTGGGATGAGGTGCAAGCATATCTCCATAAGCACCAAAACTCTTTCCTTTTATTTCATTAGATGGATACTGAGATGGCTTGAAAATTGCAATACCGGGATCAAACACCTTTTCCTTTAGGGGAAAATAACACTCAGGCTCCACAGACCTTGAAGAGGATCCGATCATAAATCGCACAATCTCATCCTCAGAGGGAGGATAGATAGCTGTCAAGACATAAGTATTGCGGATCTCGGTGTCGTCCGACTTCTTCTCCTTTGAAAAAGGTTTCTTCATATCCAAAGGAGGATAAAAACCATAATCATCAAAGTCCAAAGGAGGAGCATCACTCTCATTTGGGAAGTAAGTGTTGAGAAAAGTAGCAAAATCTTCCTCAAATGAATAGTCATCCAAAGTAGGATCAAGTGTTGTTGGCGGAGGATCTTCATCAAATGTAGGTATAAGGTCATCATGTGAAGAATCACTCGACAGAGTATCAGCCTCATCAAAATCATCATAAGTGGGCATGTCTGGATACTCAGAAGTAAAATTATCATAATCATCCTCATTGAAACTAGAATCATCATCATAGTCATCATAAATTGGAGGAGATTCATGAATTGGTAGAGGATCTAAATTGGATAGAGAATCATCCACATCATCTTAAAAGAGTGGATTATCATAGAAAGAATCGAATAGAGTGAGGATTTGCTATTTGTGATCCGGTGGTCTAACATGGTGGTAAATGGTGGTGGAAGCCATTGTTGAGCTTAGAGAGAGAGAGTGGTTGTGTGAAAAAAAGGAAAAATATATTAAAATGAGAAAATGACACAAGCAACACCCCTCCTTGGAAGCTAAGGAGGGGTATATATAGTCACACACGATACACTTAACTATACATAAACCTAGTCTAGTCTAAACGTGTGTGACTATGATAACTAATGGGAATTCTTAAATGTCGTCACATAAAGTGAGTTTCCAACAATCTTCCCCCATGGGACGACGTGTAGAATTCCTTACAATATTTTGCCTAACAAGTACATAATGATAAAGAACAAGAGCTTCCATCAAGCGTCCAATGCTGATGATGTCTTCTGAGGCCTTCGTCTTCAAAACGACTCATCTTTAAAGTAACTTGTAGAAGAAATACTGTAACGACACGAGCTAAGTAACCCATACACTTCTGGTTAAGGAGAAGCTTCTGAATTAGTTTCCCCCTAATTCATGCCACATAAACTTGATATAGAAGCTTTTAAATAGCTTCCCCCTAAATCGATAATCCTCGTAAGCAACTTCAAAGCTTTCAATAAAGCTGATAGGTGTGAAAACACCCGTCCTTTTACCACTTAACTCTGGCTAAAACAAGACCAAAACACGTATTTAATATCATTTGTTTGGAATTATGCGTGGTTTTTGTGTTTATTGTGTTTTCATAGTCAACCGGATGAATATTGAAGAAAACATGGGATTGCACGGGTTTTATCAAAGAAAAAGACTCAAGACGAAGTCTATTGTCCAAGAGACGCAAAAGATTTGAAGTCCTTGTGCCTATTTGAAGATTTATCGAAGAATAGAGCCAAAGATGGAAGATTCATATATGTCGAAGAACTCGAGTCTATTAGATAAAATATTATAAGACGAGTTGGAATTATTCACCGACACTTCTCAAAATCCAAAGTCGGAAACGTTTATTTAAAGAGACGAGAAGACTAAAGAAGGAAGAAGAAAAGAAGCCCAAACCAAAGCCCAATCACAAGCCCACCACCACAAGACTTGTCTATATAAAGGCCCTTACTTCACAAAAATTCACACTTAGTTTTTCACTTAGTCTTTTAGGTAGTTTTTAGTTTTAGAGAGAGAAAGTTCTAAACTTTCTCTCACTAGATTTCATCTTTTTCTATTTCAAATTCAAACATTTGTATTACTTTTCATTAATCAAGTTCAAATTTTTATCTTTTAATCTTTAATCTCATCCTTCCTTTCTTTTACTTTTATTGATTTTGGTACAAATCTCGTATGATCCGTGTTGTTCATCAATGTTTTGTGCTTAAAAAAGTTGATTTCTTTTTATGTTTCCTTAAGTTTATGCACTCATAAACTTTAAGATCCTTGTTCTTTTTGGCTTATTGGTTGATTTAGCTTATTTTACTTTTTAGAGTTTTTATGAAAAGTTCATCTTTTTATTGATTTGATTTAAAAGTTGATTATTTTGAGTTTAGAAAAGTTGTTTTTAGTGCTTATTTGATCAGTATTCTATTGGATTCGAGCTTGTTGGTGATTGGCTTATTCTATATCTTATTCCCTAGCTTAAAATTCGGATCTACATCATTTTCAGAAAAGGGAAAGCCCTTTTCCGACCTTATATTCCGACCAGGTACCCCCTATTCCGATC
Organism: Glebionis coronaria; assembly: GCA_025667525.1. Lineage (NCBI taxonomy): Eukaryota > Viridiplantae > Streptophyta > Magnoliopsida > Asterales > Asteraceae > Glebionis > Glebionis coronaria. The sequence goes on along the minus strand of JANFOE010000870.1, from coordinate 43,327 downwards.
CATAGATCGGAAAAGGGTTTCTAGTATTCCGATTTGCCCTCCAAGCCTTATTTCGATTGAGGCTAATTCAGTTATTCCGATTGGTAAGTTTAGTAGATTCCGATTAGTGTGGGTTCAAGTATTCCGATTGTACCAAGTTGTATCACATTCCGATTGCCCTTCTTTTCATCATATTCCGATTAGCACTCATTTCATTATTCCGATTGCCCCTCTATTACATATATTCTGATCAATTGATCGGAATACATTCCAATTGGTGCTAGTTTTGCCTTATTCCGATTTAGCCTACTTTGCTTTACTCCGATCCTACTTTCTTTTAGTACTTTTTAATTAAGTTCTTATTTTTCACAAAGTTTTCCAAGTGTTAGTTTTTATTGAATGTCCATTTATTTTTCTAAGATAATCTTTAAGTTTTCAAGCGTTCACTTTTAACTTGTCTTTTTAGTTTAAACTTTTAAAGTTTTAAGTCTACTCTTCGACACTTAATTTCTTGTTATTAGATTAAAATAGATAAATAAACAAACCAACCACTTTTTATTAACCAAGAACAAATCATTCCACTTAGAGCCGAGATCAATTCGAGAGGATTCCGAGAGATATAATTGAACCCATATAAAACGTTAATATCAAATGGCGCCGCTGCCGGCTCTTCTCGTTAAGATCAAAAGTTTTTTGTGAGAACTTGGATTTTGGGATCCGTTCCCCGTGAACGTTACTTTTTCATAAAATTTTCAAAAATCCTAAAAAATATAAAATTTTCAAAAATCCTAAAAAAGTAAAAAACTTAAAAAACCAAAAATATTTTTGCTTTGTTTTTCTTTGTTCGTTCTTTTGCAGGTGTATGCGCACTCGATCCACGTCTTATCAAGAGCCCGAGCCTCTCGATAACTTAGACATGGCCAGTGTACAAAACAACAACAACATACCACCTCCAAATAATAATAATAACAACAACAACCCACCTTTCAACAACATGAATAATAACAACAACAATGAGCCTCAACCGGATAATCGCCCGATGATTGAACTGCTACAAGCTCATGTAGATGGCAACACTGATCCAATTGTTATACCAGCGTTTGCAGCCAACAACTTCGAGCTCAAATCAGGCTTTATCCAGATGGTCTCCGCTCAACCATTCTTGGGACGTACCATTGATGACCCACATGACCATATCAAGAGATTCTTGCAACTCACCAACACGGTCAAGTTCAATGGTGTTCCACAAGAGGTAATCCGGTTACAACTTTTTCCCTTTTCTTTAGAGGGACAAGCCCGGCATTGGCTTGCTAAGGAACTGCCACAGAGTATTCTCTCGTGGACGGATTTGGAGACCAAGTTTATCAATTACTTTTTCCCACCCTCTCGTACTACCGCTTTGCGGAATGAAATCATAAATTTTGAACAAAAGTACGATGAGTCGTTCAGTGAATCTTGGGATCGTTTTAAAGATCTTTTAAGAAAATGCCCACAACATGGTTTTACCAAAGTGCATCAAATTAACACTTTTTACAATGGTTTAAGCATGAGTGACCAAGATTCACTAAACAGTGCCTCGGGGGGTAATCTTTTGGCTAAGACTTCCAATGCTGCTTGGGATATCATTGAGAACAAGTCTCGTGTGCAAACCAAGAGTGTTCAGACCAATGTCACTAGTGCTAGCACTAGTGACAGCGACAAGCGACTAGAAAAAATCACTACGCTTCTTGAATCGCTTGTTACCCACACCGTCAGCAACAACAACAGCAGCAACGCTAAAAACGCTCAAGTAAATGCTGTCAGCCAACCTTGTGAGATATGCGGTGGTCCTCACTCTTACACCACTTGTACCGCCACCCAAGACTACCCTGCTGAGAATGTGAATGCGGCATATGGCACCTATCCTCAACCTGCTTATCAAGCTAGACCTCAAGGTGACCGTAACTTGCTTAGCTACCGCTCCAACAACTATCTCTCACCACCCGGTTTTACTCCTAACAACCAAAACCAACAACAAAACCTCAACCGCCCTCCTCAACAAACAACAACAACCACCTCACAAACAACAACAACCACCTCAACGAAACAACCAAGTTTACCAGCAACCTACTTATCAACCACCCGCATACACTGCTCCTTCCAACCAAACCCCCGCATCACATTAAGACATTGGAACCTACATGAGGACTAACGATGTGATCGTGGATAATCTCCAACAGGAAGTGCGCAACTTGAAAGCAGACCTGATGAAACAAGGGAATGATCTGAGAGCTGATATGAAGAACACTATGGATAGTCAAACGAATGACTTAAGAAACATGATGGCTAGTTTCTTCCAAGGTAATCAACCCTCTTCTTCGGGTACTCTTCCGAGTAACACCGTTGCGAATCCAAGAGGGGAGATGAAAGCAATCACCACTCGAAGTGGCAAAGGTACCAAGGAACCCAAGCTTCCTATACCTCCACCGGTGGTTGTGACTAAGGAGAACGAGTCACCTGCTCCTATTCCTCATCCTTCTCCTTCCCCAATTTCTCCACCTCTTCCTTCTACCCCTCCTCCACCCAAGGATGTGAGTGATCCTATTCTTACAAAGCCTTCCTCTTCTTCCAATATACCTTATCCATCTAGGTTGAGGATAGAGAAGCTCAAAAGCAAGGACGATATTCAGGTTTCGAACTTTCTTAAAATGTTTAAACAACTGAATTTCAATATCTCCTTCGCTGAGGCTCTCGCTCACATGCCTAAGTACGCGAAAATGTTTAAAGATCTTCTGAGCGACAAGGAAAAGCTCCTCGATATTGCCAACACCCAACTTAATGAGAACTGTTCTGCAGTGCTCTTAAGGAAATTGCCAACCAAGCTTGGTGATCCGGGTCATTTCTTAATCCCTTGCAATTTCCCGGGAGTAGAGAATTGCATGGCCCTAGCCGATCTAGGTGCCAGTATTAATCTAATGCCTCTAAGCGTTTGGAAGCAATTATCTCTCCCTGAGCTAGTCCCCACCAAAATGACTTTGGAATTAGCTAACCGTACGGTTGCTTATCCAGTGGGGATAGCCGAAGACGTCTTTGTAGGAGTCGACAAATTCACTTTTCCTGCCAATTTCGTCGTCGTCGACTACGAGATGGACCCTCGTGTTCCCTTGATCGTGGGTCGTCCATTCCTGAGGACCGGTCGCACTCTCATCGATGTTGAAGCCGGTGAGCTTATCATGAGAGTGGGTGACGATAAAATCGTCTTCAACATGGGAAAGTTGTCTAAACAACCTTATTCAAACAAGAGTGTTAATTGTATTGACGTTCTTGATGAGGCTTGTGAAGAACACTTCCAAAATGCTTGCAAAAGTATTCCTACTTCTCTTCCCAATGTTGACACCGTTGCCTCTATCGATTCATCATTGTCTCTATTTGGAGATAGTGATTTGTTTTGGAACAATCTTGAAGACACCATGGGAGATGTGAATTTAGCTAATGATGATTCTCCCACCAATGGGGATGAAGACATGAATTTCTTTGACAATCTTCTCAACGAAGACAATCCTTCTCCTCCATCTCCCACGGTCATTGCTATCGATACTCCGACTTCGAATACGCCTCCCGTCGAAAATCCTCCGGATTTAGAACTTAAGGAGTTGCCGCCCCATCTTGAGTATGTATTCCTTGAAGAAAAGAAGAAGTCGCCAGTCATCATTGCTAAGGATTTGAAGGATGAAGAGAAAACTCGACTGGTCGGCGTGTTGAAGAAGCATAAAACAGCTATCGCTTGGAAAATCTCGGATATTCGTGGAATTGATCCTCACTTCTACACACACAAAATTCTCATGGAGGACGACTTTAAGCCCACAATTCAAAGCCAACGAAGGGTGAATCCAAAAATACATGAAGTCATCAAAACAGAGGTTATCAAACTTCTTGATGCGGGTATGATTTACCCTATTTCGGATTCACCATGGGTTAGTCCAATCCATTGTGTGCCCAAGAAGGGCGGAATAACCGTTGTTCCCAATGAACACAACGAGTTGATTTCCACTCGTCTCGTTACTGGGTGGAGAGTTTGTATAGACTACCGCAAACTCAATGATGCCACGAGAAAGGATCATTTCCCTCTACCTTTTATGGACCAAATGCTTGAACGTTTAGCGGGTAATGAATATTACTGCTTTCTTGATGGTTTCTCGGGTTATTTTCAAATACCCATCAATCCCCAAGATCAAGAGAAGACAACATTCACTTGTCCCTATGGCACATTTGCGTACAAAAGGATGCCTTTTGGCTTATGCAATGCCCCCGGGACTTTCCAAAGGTGCATGTTAGCTATCTTCCATGACATGGTTGAACAAACCATGGAAGTCTTCATGGATGATTTCTCGGTCTTCGGGGATTCCTTCTCTTCTTGCCTTGCCAATTTGGAACGTATGCTTAAGCGGTGCGAAGACACTCGCCTTGTTCTGAATTGGGAAAAATGCCATTTTATGGTAAAAGAAGGCATCGTGCTGGGACACAAGATTTCCAAAGCCGGTCTTGAAGTAGACCGTGCTAAAGTCGATGTTATCGCCAAGTTGCCTCCACCTTCAACCGTGAAGGGTGTGAGAAGTTTTCTGGGTCATGCGGGCTTCTACCGTCGATTTATCAAAGATTTTTCTCAAATCACTCGCCCGATGACCCACCTCTTGGAAAAAGATACTCCTTTTATCTTTTCCAAAGAGTGTCTCGAAGCCTTCAACTCGCTGAAGGATAAGCTAACTAAGGCACCCGTCTTGGTTACCCCTAATAGGGAGCTGCCTTTCGAGTTGATGTGCGATGCTAGTGATTTTGCTATTGGTGCGGTTCTGGGACAAAGAGTGAATAAACACTTCCAACCAATCCATTACGCTAGCAAGACAATGACAGGGGCACAATTGCATTATTCGACAACCGAAAAAGAGCTTTTAGCTGTTGTCTATGCTTTTGACAAATTCTGCCCCTCTCTTGTCCTTTCCACCACGATCGTGTATACCGATCATTCCGTGCTGAAGTACTTGTTGACAAAGCAAGATTCCAAACCAAGACTTCTTCGCTGGGTTTTGCTGCTCTAGGAATTTAAAATCGAAATTCGTGATAAAAAAGGAGCTGAAAACCTAGCCGCGGACCATCTCAGCAGACTTGAGGATCCTTACCAAGGGGATCATCCTAACAAAGAAATCAATGATTCTTTTCCCTTGGAGACCTTAATGTCTATAAATTCGAAATCTGATGAAACCCCATGGTTTGCGGACTTTGCAAACTACTTGGCGGGTGGAATTCTCAAGGAAGGGTTGACATCCCAACAAAAGAAAAAGTTCTTCACCGACATTAAGACTTACTTTTGGGACGACCCTTACCTATTCAAACAATGTGCCAACCTGATTATCCGCCGATGTGTTGATGGACCGGCAGCGTCAGAAATCCTTGATGCTTGCCACAAAGGACCCACCGGTGGTCACTTTGGTCCCAACTACACCGCCAAAAAAGTGTTTGATTCGAAATTTTATTGGCCCACGATCTACCGTGATGCTCACGAGATGGTTAAACGATGTGATGCTTGCCAAAAACAAGGCACGATCACACATAAAGACGAGATGCCTCAGAATTTCATACAAGAATGTGAAATCTTTTATGTTTGGGGTATCGACTTTATGGGGCCATTCCCTTCTTCTAAAGGAAACAAATACATCCTTGTAGCCGTTGACTACGTTTCAAAGTGGGTTGAAGCCAAAGCTTTACCTACTAATGACGCAAGGGTGGTTTGTAACTTTCTGAAAGCTCTATTCGCTAGATTCGGTGTGCCTCGCGCCATTATTAGTGATCGTGGGACTCATTTCTGCAATGACCAATTCGCAAGAGTCATGGCTAAGTACGGTGTAAATCATCGTCTTTCCACAGCCTACCACCCACAAACTAATGGCCAGGCTGAAATATCCAACCGAGGACTTAAGCGAATTCTGGAAAGAACCGTGGGAGAGCATCGTGCCTCATGGGCTGATAAACTCGATGATGCTTTGTGGGCTTTTCGTACTGCTTACAAGACCCCGATTGGTTGTACACCATATCGTCTTATGTACGGGAAAGCGTGCCACCTCCCCATTGAGTTGGAGCACAAGGCTCACTGGGCCTTGAAGTGGGCTAACTTCGACATCAACAAAGCCGGCGATCATCGCAAGATTCAACTCAACGAGCTCAACAAACTGAGGAATGAAGCTTATGAGAACTCGCTGATCTACAAAGAGAAGACGAAGATCCTTCATGACGCAAAAATCAAGAACCGAGAGTTCCACGTTGGTGATCAAGTCTTACTTTTTAACTCTTGGTTGAAGATCTTCTCTGGCAAGTTGAAGAGCCGCTGGTCTGGTCCATTCACCGTCGCCAAAGTCTTTCCGTATGGGACCATTGAGCTTTCTCAGCCAAATGGGCCCAATTTCAAAGTGAATGGCCAGCGTCTAAAGCTGTACTTTGGTGAGGACATCTCTCAGGAGATGATTCCATCCCTCACCACGTTCCCCATGAACTAATTTTGGGTCGAGTCAGGCTCGTGACTCGGTTATCAAAAACAAGCGCTCCTCGGGAGGCAGCCCAAGTATCTATCCTTTTATGTTTTAACCTCCTAAATGTAGGGGACCTCTATAGGTGTTTGTATTTGTGTGGTGATGTGATTACAGGGATAAGTGCACTCTTGGAATCGTTGATGAACCGTGCTCCCGTGTTATCCGAAATCCGGTTCTATCTCTCAAACTATCGTGATTCAATTTTCTTCATACTCACATTTGAAATTGATCACTTTAGTCGTCTCTTTCTTAACTTGAGTTAACCAACGTGCACAATGTCATAAGTGTAGGGGAGACTTTTCCCACATACTTAAACATTGAGGAAAATGTTTATCTTAAGTGTAGGGGGGACTTCTATCAAAGTTTTAAGTGGACTTTTCCATGAAAATGCCTTCATTTAACCAGAAAATCCTATTTTTCAACATTTTTCAAATTTTTTATTAACTTTGGCCATTTAGTCGTAATTTTTAAATTTTTTATCTTTGCTTTCATATGTATATATCCCGCAAATAAAGTCAAATTTTAATAAAGAGGTGTAGCTAGTTTTGAAATCTTTGACATATTAGGCCCGTTGCGTTTATTTTGACTCAACCCGAATAGACTTATCTAAGTTTATTCTAGCTAGTATCCTTAACTATGTAGACCTTAATTGGTTTATTAGGCTAAGTATCCACGAGTCTCATTACTTGAGATTTTAAATTGTGGAGGACGAGAAATGATAGAGTCGATTATAAGTCGGTATTCTTGCACAAGCTCACTTGGTGTAATTATTTGCCTATTCTACCATCACTTGCTAATAATTTATCTGCAATAAGTAAGGTCGTACGATTTGAAAAGTTACTTAGCTTCTAGCCCAAGATCGTTTAAAAGTTGCTCGGTAATGATAAGAGTTCATAGCCAAGGCATAACTTATGAAGCAGGGCGCGAAGATTGGCGAATCTGAAAAGGCCCTAACAAGGCATAAGGATTCCATTTTATTGCTGAAGATCCAAAGTGATGTGAAAAGCATTATTCCCAAAGTCAATATGAAGGATCAAGACTCACGACGAAAAGCAATCAACTCCCATAAAGATCATGGAGAAGTCTATCCGAAAAGACCCTAACAAGGTATGAGGATAAATAGATCCAAGTCCGAAAAGGAGGCGGATCGTTGTATCTCAAAATCCCAATTAGAGATTGAAGAAATAATCATGAAGTCGTGGTCAACAAAGTTGGAGTACCCCTCAAAAGTCTCCAAGTGAAGAAACTCTATTACGATGAGAAGACCATTATCTCAATAACGTCTCTCAAGATATGAAGTATGAAGTACATGCCAAATATCGGCCCGAGAAAGGTCTCAAATCGCGAACCAAGTTATGCCAAGATATGAACTTTTTGATATCCCGAGAAGCAGTTTTAAGAGATTTTGTCCTTTAGCTATCTATTGATCAAATCGTCCTACTTTGCTTTCAGCCTAATTAAACTATCGAAATAAGTCCAAAAATGCATCTTCATGATCATTCTAAGACAAAAATAAAATATAAGAGATACACCTAGGAATAAGGGAGTTTAAGCATTTAATTAAGCCATGTGTGTAAGTGTTTTAATTGCTAACTTATAATAACAATGATCTCGTTTTTAAGCTTAGTTTGGGGAACGTGAAACTTGAGGGTGATAAATCTTCGCAGCACCGAAGCCCTAATGTAAGTCCTCGATCTCTTTACAAGTTATTTCCACGTAAGCTATTTTCTATCCTCTTGTTTACTTTAAAATTTTAATTTCTCTTAGTACTTCCATTTTTGTTTAGTAGAATTGTAATAAGGCCAAGGTTGATTGATTATGAGAAAAGTGTAATTGTGCTTTGTCACTGAGCATTGCATGAGGGCATGGCAATGGTTAAGTGTAGGGGATTTGATAGGTGTGAAAACACCCGTCCTTTTGCCACTTAACTCTGGCTAAAACAAGACCAAAACACGTATTTAATATCATTTGTTTGGAATTATGCGTGGTTTTTGTGTTTATTGTGTTTTCAGAGTCAACCGGATGAATATTGAAGAAAACATGGGATTGCACGGGTTTTATCAAAGAAAAAGACTCAAGACGAAGTCTATTGTCCAAGAGACACAAAAGATTTGAAGTCCTTGTGCCTATTTGAAGATTTATCGAAGAATAGAGCCAAAGATGGAAGATTCATATATGTCGAAGAACTCGAGTCTATTAGATAAAAGATTATAAGACGAGTTGAAATTATTCACCGACACTTCTCAAAATCCAAAGCCGAAAACGTTTATTTAAAGAGACGAGAAGACTAAAGAAGGAAGAAGAAAAGAAGCCCAAACCAAAGCCCAATCACAAGCCCACCACCACAAGACTTGTCTATATAAAGGCCCTTACTTCACAAAAATTCACACTTAGTTTTTCACTTAGTCTTTTAGGTAGTTTTTAGTTTTAGAGAGAGAAAGTTCTAAACTTTCTCTCACTAGATTTCATCTTTTTCTATTTCAAATTCAAACATTTGTATTACTTTTCATTAATCAAGTTCAAGTTTTTATCTTTTAATCTTTAATCTCATCCTTCCTTTCTTTTACTTTTATTGATTTTGGTACAAATCTCGTATGATCCGTGTTGTTCATCAATGTTTTGTGCTTAAAAAAGTTGATTTCTTTTTATGTTTCCTTAAGTTTATGCACTCATAAGCTTTAAGATCCTTGTTCTTTTTGGCTTATTGGTTGATTTAGCTTATTTTACTTTTTAGAGTTTTTATGAAAAGTTCATCTTTTTATTGATTTGATTTAAAAGTTGATTATTTTGAGTTTAGAAAAGTTGTGTTTAGTGCTTATTTGATCAGTATTCTATTGGATTCGAGCTTGTTGGTGATTGGCTTATTCTATAGCTTATTCCCTAGCTTAAAATTCGGATCTACATCATTTTCGGAAAAGGGAAAGCCCTTTTCCGACCTTATATTCCGACCAGGTACCCCCTATTCCGATCCATAGATCGGAAAAGGGTTTCTAGTATTCCGATTTGCCCTCCAAGCCTTATTCCGATTGAGGCTAATTCAGTTATTCCGATTGGTAAGTTTAGTAGATTCCGATTAGTGTGGATTCAAGTATTCCGATTGTACCAAGTTGTATCACTTTCCGATTGCCCTTCTTTTCATCATATTCCGATTAGCACTCATTTCATTATTCCGATTGCCCCTCTATTACATATATTCCGATCAATTGATCGGAATACATTCCGATTGGTGCTAGTTTTGCCTTATTCCGATTTAGCCTACTTTGCTTTACTCCGATCCTACTTTCTTTTAGTACTTTTTAATTAAGTTCTTATTTTTCACAAAGTTTTCCAAGTGTTAGTTTTTATTGAATGTCCATTTATTTTTCTAAGATAATCTTTAAGTTTTCAAGCGTTCACTTTTAACTTGTCTTTTTAGTTTAAACTTTTAAAGTTTTAAGTCTACTCTTCGATACTTAATTTCTTGTTAATAGATTAAAATAGATAAATAAACAAACCAACCACTTTTTATTAACCAAGAACAAATCATTCCACTTAGAGCCGAGATCAATTCGAGAGGATTCCGAGAGATATAATTGAACCCATATAAAACGTTAATATCAAAAGCTTAGAATGATTAAGCGCACAACGGAATCTAACAAGCAAATCCCATCATATAACATGATAACGTTGCTAAGAGGAATTGAAAGTAAGGGGTACACCAAGTAGATCAACAACTTCTCTTCTCACGCTTGAATAATTCTTCTGAATTTTTCTTCCCCCTGAGAATTCAAGTTATGCATACCAGAAAGAATCAAGATATTTCTTCCCCCACATAGTTTAAGAAAGTAAATCAATCCCAATTATGAAGCTCAAATACTGAAGTGGACACTTTATCCTATTCATGAAGTTGACATCGTAACACCAGAGTCAATTAAGTCCCGGAAATGCACCATATCTTCTTTCGGAGATGCACTAGAGTCAATTAAGTCCCGGGAATGCATATAGGATAATGATGATGAATAATTGCAACAACCAAACAATTAAACATCGAATCAGTAGTGTACCGTTTAGAGATTGATAACGCCACGAGTTAAAACACTGATTTTCTCTGCGGCTATGACAAAAGTCATCCCGGAATGTCTTCAAATCAAAAGAAGGTATGAAGTTCATCACGTGTACTCGTTGTGCGTTCAATGTGTCTTCTTCTTCCCCCTTGATGGTTTCGAAACTCGGAACCATCAATAAATTGTACGCACATGTACCTGAAATTTCGTGAGACTAATAAATAAGCTGAATTATATATTTTGTGAGAATCAGCTGTTGATCGAAAATCCCTTCTCATAAACTCTCCATGGCCACCTTTACCAATCCACGTGAAAGCAATTTGAAGTGACCACTGATTGAATGAACTAGATACATCAAACGTGAAACTGAATAAGAATCCTTCTATCTTGTGACTTAATCTTGCACTATTGTTGAATGAGGAACGGTGGAGAAATCTCTAAGTACTCAATGCATCACTGAAGAAGTCTATAAGCACAACACCTCTTGAAATTATCCACGTCGACTAAGCGCGTGACACTGAGTACAACAATGTAACCCCTTTAAGTGATAGTTATCCGAGTCATCAACCATCCACCCCGAACCCGGAAACCAGATAACCAAGTCGTCATTCTTAGATTAAGCACGAGCAAGTTATCTATGAAAGATAAAATAAGTACACGCCTTCAAAAAAATCCGTCTTCAACGTCACGTAATTAATACCCGATCAAACAAAATCTATAGCCACTAAAAAATCGCCCAATTTTTCTTTGGTCTTGTCTCAAATAAATTCTCGTCACATTTGTCACGTCACTTTGTCACGTCACTTGTTGTCTCGTCCCGATGATGACCGAAGTAAAACTTAATACACACAAAGTTTTTACAAAAATACAAATTTGTGTAAAAAATTGGTATAAAAGGAAATTCACACGGCCCATCATGTGTTGAATAGACGTGAGTCCATGGCCCATCAATTTTTCCGGTCCAAGAGATAAATGAATGAAGCCCATGTTTTTAGAACCCGGTCCATCATATGGGATATAACTTACGCACTCCAACCCTAATTTCACTCACAGTTAATAGCCCTAATATCACATCCTTGTTTAATCTGCCCCACCCTCCTACCAAACTTCTCTCTCATCCCCAACTTTGAAACCTCCGTCCCCTCCAAATCTCCATCCCCATCTCAGTCAATAGAAAAAACAATCTATCTCATCTCTTAATCAAAACTATCAAGCCATAAAAATCATCACATCTCGAAACCACGATTAAAACACCTGTGACCCACGAAGACCATTTATTCTTACAATTCATCTGAAAGTAAGAATCGAAGAATAAAAAATCATGTTATTCTGTTTTGACTAAGCATGAATGATTACTAGTCTTCAAGATCTTGTAAATGGATCTCAGGTAAGGTGTTTGACCATACATGTGTTTCAATCGAATCAAAGAAGGTGTGTAACATAATTGTTATAACACACTCTTTAAATTCGAAAATCAAAGGGGGTTAAATACCTTCATAAACGAGATCTATGATGATTATAATTTTATGGTGGATCTTAATGATTTTTAAATGTGTTCAGTTTTGGATTGAGTATAGATGGGATTAGGAGACGATGGGCTTAGGTTAGTTTTGGTGTTGATTGGGAGTAATAAGGTTGGATGTTGAGTCGACTCAGTGAGTAAACTGAGTCAACTCGGTAATTACCGAGTTGACTCGGTAGAGTTGGTTTCGGTCAATTGTTAAGACTAAACTTCATGGTCATTTAATTTTTTTTAAACTGCATCGTATTCAAACATTTTAAACCCATCGGAGTCAAAAAATTTCCATCGTAGTCAATCTTTATAACCCATCGCAGTCTAAAAAATTTTTTGCCATCGCAGTGAGTCGCACATCCATCGCAACATGAGTCAGATGGTCATCGCAGTCAAGCTTTTTAGACCCATCGCAGTCTAAAAATTATAGCCATCGAAACTTGAGTCCATCGCAGTCTAAGACTAGTTAACCCATCGTAGTCAAAGCTTGAGTCCATCGTATCAAGATGACCCATCGCGATGGTACCCATCGCCATGGTACCCATCGCAATGGAGCCATCGCAGTAGGACCATCGCAATGGTACCATTGTAGTCAACCCATCGCACTCAATGCGATGTACCAAGAAGTAGAGTCTTATCCATATCTGTACTTGTTCCTGAAAATCCGGAAATGTGAAACTGAATATTTTTCTGGGTAATTACATCTTCATTTTCAAAAGATTACCAGAAAAAGATTCCCAGAAGGTGATAGCACACAAAATTCAGTCACAAAATCATTAGCAGGGACTTAAAACCATGAATTTAAGCAGGTTTGACTTTTGACCGTAACATGATAACCAATGACACAAAAATTGATAAAAAATTTGTGACATAGGATAAAGGATTTGGACAGTGAAATGGATGCAGATAGAATAACGTGACCCAGAACACAAACCATGTGAACATGTGATAGTGATAAAAGACACAACAAACCGTGACAAAAAATGATATAGATTCAGACCAAATTTATTTTTTATAGACCACCTAAATCAAAAACAAGAACGATCCAAGGATTGAACCGAGGCTCTGATGCCAATTGAGGATTTGCTATTTGTGATCCGGTGGTCTAACATGGTGGTAAATGGTGGTGGAAGCCATTGTTGATGTGACAATCCGTCAATTTATGGTTGATATTTTATTCTTAAATATTATTTAAAAACATTATTTTAATGTCATAATATGAAGTCACTTATTTTTGGTAAGTAATTTGGATTTACGTCTTGAAGTAGCCTCGACTACGTCTAAACCGGAGGATTCAACGTACGTGCTTACGTTTACATACACCGTTTTGGTGACAGTCCGACATTTCAGAAAATAAATTTATCCGTGAATATTATTTTGGGATTTTAATTTTGAGTTGATTCATAAACTCACAAATTTACGAGAAGAGATTAGGACTTACGATTTTAATTTAACGTCCTTTACGACTAAACCGGAAACCTTAGGATTACGTATTTACATTTTCGAACTCCGTTTTTGATGAGACAATTTTTATTAGATTCGTTTTGTGCCGTTGATTCATAATTTATAAAAACGTTTTTCGTAAAACGACCCGAGGGCACGCAAATCGAGGAAACTAGAATCGAGGAATACCCGTAAATTAGCGGGATGGGACAAAACAAGTTTATCCCACCCCACTAACTAAAAGGGACACCACATCATTTGATGTGGCACCCTTGTAACAAAATAGCTTACACTTGTAAGCATAAGCTTAACAAGTAAGCTACTTATCCCACTAAACCACAAAACCACTAACACTTACCATATGCTTCTATTTTCACATGCAAACCACCTCAAAATCCTCTCATCTCTCTCTCTAAATTCGTCCAACATCACCACAGAATCACCATTATCATCAATTTTTAACCTACAACTTAAGCTATAATCAACATATGTTGATAGCTAATTAAAAAGATAAAGATTTGAGGTGATTGTAACTTGTAAAAAAAAAGGAGTTTTCATGGAGGTCTTTGGGCTGATTTTCAAGAAGGAGTTTAGGGATGATTTCATGGAGGTGTTCATCCATTTGAAGGACCAAAGAAGTTGTCTTAAAAGGTTGAAGGTTTGGTAACAAGGAACCAAGCATTGTTAATCATAAACCTAATCTTTTCATCACTATTGGTGGTATAGAGATTGTTTCTTCCTATCCTCTTGTTATTTTGATTATGTAAACTTGTATTTATTTTACTTATGTATATGTATATGATGATAAATGATGATTAAAAGTGTTGTGTGGGGATTTGGTGTTGATAAACATGCTTAAAAGGTGAAAAACTATAAGAAACAAGGCTAAAATCTTACTTAAATTTGTTGGTTGTATAAAACAGTAAAGAATCAAATGGTGAACTGATAAAAATGGAATAGATTAATGAATAAACAGTAAGATATGGGTCTTGTACACATGTGAGAGTTGGCCATGCAATGGAATCATTGTAATGAGTAAGATATGATCAAAACAAGTTTAAGATAAAAAAATCTGAGTTCACTGTTTTGGACGATTTTTAGAAAATACTTAGAAGATGATTCAACAGTAGCTATACCGTAAAATTAACGTTTTTCTTAAATAAAACTTAGACGGTTGGACCCGTCTAATGTAAACTTTTATAAACACATATACTGATATATAAGTATCTAAAACAAGTAAAAACTGATAAAACCCGAAATATAGTACATACGGACATTAACGAGCTAAGTTAATATATTGGACTAATAATACAACAAAATAAGATAAACACTTATAAAAAGAACTTATTGGGATTAACCCATTTGGGCCCAACTTGTAAAGTTTAAATACTGATAATATAAGTATAAAATGGATAAAAACAAGTTAAAGAACTTATAATAAGTTTATTGGACTTAAAACACGTAAATAGGTAAAACTAGTAAACTAGTGAGAAGATACCAATACGTAAACACTAAAATGAGTAAAAGAGAACATGTAAACCCACTGGATCATCATATATATAAAATCATCATATGTATACATAATTGTTATTTCTATAAAGTCATTGGACATGAGTCTAAGACGAGTATTATTTGTCTAGGTTTCCGTGATTGAAGCACGTACCGTACGTCCGAATTGCCGAAAACCCGCCTTCCTACATCAACGTGAGTTCATAGCCTCACACTCTTTTAAATGTTTTTATAAAATGTTTTATAAACCCGCGAGGGAGATAACATGTTAGTTTTTATAAAATAGGACACCATTTGTCCCGATTGTTTGTTTATTGATTTGGACCCGTATGACTGAATGACCCGATTGTATGACCCGATAAATTATTAAAGGACCCGATAGATGAAATAAAATGGATTATTAAAGTTAGGTTATGTCACTAAAAGTCCCATTAGCATGAATTGTGAACTACCGGGATTTGGTAGAGGCTTGTGCATATAATAGTACTATTTGGGGACGATCACCCCAGTTCGCGCCTTGACGGTTGATCCCCGTCGTGCCACATTGATTGGTAAGCGAATTTATTTATGAGAAGATTTCCATAGCGTGACCTTTGTGACGACACGCTACTTTAGATGGGCAAATTGAGTATCGGGTTAGCTACCCGTTGTTTGGTTTAGTAAGGTAACAATGTCATGCGGCTTATAATAATCCGACTAACAAAATACTACTAGACGCTCCGAATTACGATGTATTGCCTGACTAGCAATACAGGGTCATACTATTGATATTATGTTCGTGTTTTGGTTTTCATAACCATATTCATATAACGGTTTTTATTTTCATACAACGTCATAAGACGTATTGTATGATGTTTTTACGACATTGGCTCGTGTAATGATTTTTAAGGCAAACGCCTATATTATGATTTTGATGAAGATTTGTATAAAATGACTTTGGCTATTTTATGGCCTATTAAAATGATTTGTACAAAATGATTTTCAGTAATAATTTTATACTGATATTATATTGATGGATTTTATTAAACTCTATGAATTAACTCGGCGTTATCGCTGACCTTTTCTTTTAACATGTTCTATCTCAGGTACTTGAAGGTAATTCTCGGGAAGACAACAAGAATTCATGGCCCGCACTTAATTAACAAATTTCCATTCAAATACTTTGTAAAACTTTGTATGAAATATAATGACTTGGGACCTATGTAATTTTGATATTTATGAATGGAAATGCTTTATTAATAAACGACGCGATTTTTATGCGTTGTCTATGATGTGAGTAATGTGCTAACCCGTAACACCAACTAGTCTTCCGCTGTATTGAGTTGTATAAATTTGGGGGTGTTACAGTTTGGTATCAGAGCTCTCGTTATAGAGAATGAAAGATTTTTAAAACCAAGGTTTTGAATAAAACATTTCAAAATCTTTTAACTTTAAACATTTTTTCACAAAATGTCTAAATATCTTTTGACTATAACGGTGCCGAAGAATTCCCGAGTTACCGACAAGGCCAGACTGAGAAGTGTTATTTTAATATATATAACTTGGATTATATATATGTATGATGTAATTTGATTACATGATTGTTTAATGATTATTTTGATATTTATACGAGGTATTTATACGACGTAGATTGTCACAAGAAACCCTAAATCCCCTAGTAAATCAATAGAAGCTATTCCCGTAGGAATTCTAGCTATTCCAGATCTAAACCAAGTTGTGGATATTTATGATCCCGATAAATGGTTGATATTCGTAGAAATGTAGATATTAGTTGATTGTGATATTGAAAAAGAATTGGCGAGATTAAATCTGATATCGAGGTCATGACGATCTTTTCTTATAGAGTGGAGTTTGACAAAACGTTACCACCTAGAAAGATGTCATCTGATTCGTTGTCATCCAATTCTTAAATTTGAAATCGAAAGGGTGAATGTTGCACTTGAGGCTGTCATTGGAACCATTACCCAAAAGCCTCATGCCACTAGTACCTTTCCGAGAAGTTTAATTGAATGTATGAGTCATCTCATACTAGTGACTTATTTGATAACTATTGATGAAGGAGATATAGGATTGGAAATTAAGTATTGATTCATATCGAGCTTTTATTGCCCTTTTAAGGTTTATAAATAAGGCTGAAAGTATGGGAAAATGAGATAGGATATCGCATTGAGTATGATTTGGTTGAAACTTGAATGAAGTAAAATTTAACCCGTATGGAATATGAAATTGTTAAGAGGAAGTCGTTAAGTTCTGTGATTGAATTATAAGGTTTTAATTGATTGTTAGTTCGTGTTAAGGGTTGTTCCTAGGCCATTGTCCACTAATGAGGATGCCCAGTGTCCAAGAAATAAATTGAAGAAATCTTCTTCTAAATTGGGACCGATGGATCTTCCGGGACAGGTGGGACACCTAATGACTCTTGTAGATTAGTATTCATTGTGGTATCTTTTAAAAATAATCCCTAACTTAACTGTGACATCAGTTGGTAGGATGAGTTCTTGGAATTATATGACATAGTGACACGTAATTTGTTATGGTACAATTTAGACTTGTTTGTGATTAATGAAAAGACTACCTTTGATTGCTAAATTCTACATGTATCGATGATATCTATCTTTTCTTGCTTCTTCCTAATGCTCGCATTAGTGATGCAACCATTGAACAAGTACTCATCTCGAATTGAGTTACGTTGTGGATTATTCTCTTTGTATTCCTGAGTGCCATCGAGGTCATGAACCTCATGATTAATTGTCTAAGCTCATTTCCTGATATATTGAAGTTAGTTCTTGGTGAACAACTCTTCATCACTCCTTTTGCAGATCACTCATTGTTTTTATAAGATACAATAGTATCCCTTGAGGAAAATTGAATTTTCATCACTATAAGGATTATTCAAAGTGAGATTTATAAGTGATTGTTATCAAAATGAAGTTGTTTATAAAACACCTTGGAAAACTTAATTGTTTTCATAACAAAGAACATCTTTGTAAAGTTATTTTTGATTCTTATTTAAGAATTAAGCATGAAAATGTTTTTATTATAAACATGGATGATAAAATTTTTACGAACTGAGTATTGCATCGTTAATCTTGAAATTGTATATAGTTGCGCGCCTACATACAATTTGGAATGGACCATGCAAGGCTGATTAGTAGTCACCATAAAACTGAATAATAAACACTACATTTTCTTTGAAGATTGTGAAAGATTAAAATTTATGAGATCTGCAAGAAGTGAAAAATAAGGACATAATGTTAGGGACACCTACATATGTGCCTGTAGCGTCTATTCTTCTGAGTCGAATTTACTCATCTATGGAAATTATCTTATTTGACAATTGACAATTCTTTCTTGTCCAATTCTCCCGTAGTGAGATTCTTAGGAAAAATATTTGATTACCGAGTGTTGATACCCGACTGGATGTATCGACGTTCCTATCATTTCTTTTGATTAGATTTCATTTGAATGACCTGGGTAACGATCCGAGGAGCTTTCAAATGCGTACTCAAATTATGAAAACATGGGATATATTCATATTCGTTAATGTTTTCGTCTGTATCTGATTTGAAATTCTCTTGTGTAGATTATGCGTTGACCTTACTCTTTTAATAGTAGTTGGGTCTCCATATATCCCTGAATCTGTGAAGGATTATGGTTATTATTAGTCTTTTGAGAAGTTCACATCTTATCGACGGCAATAGAACTGACAAGTTGGTAATGCCAGTAGAATGGATTGATTGATTATGACATGACGACATTGTCTTAGTTGATGGGAACTCGAGTAGAATTCCCCTAAATGATAAGATGTTGATTATCAAAAGTAATCTAAATAATTCTTGATGGATGACCATATCCTGTATTTAGACTTGAAATTATATTGTGAATGGTTGTGAACTAGTCATAGATATTATAATCTAGAAAGAACCTAATATTAATTTATTAAAAGATGTTTCTGTTATTTGAAACTTTAGTAAGTATTTGTTGATGAATTACCAAGACTTTCGCCATTAAGGCAAGTTGAATTTGGTATTGATTAAATTCTCGGTGCTGCACCTGTGGCATGTGCACTGTACGTCAGCACCATCTGAATTAAAGGAATAACGGTACAACTGAGAGAGTTGTCGTAGAAAGATTTTATTCTACCGAGATTGTCATCATGAAGAGCTATGGTGTTATCATTCCTTATATTTATAGATTACTGTGAACTGAGTAAATTGACAATCGAAAACGATATCCATAACTCGAAATGGAAGATTTGTTCGATCATTTACAAGGTTCTAGCGTATGTTCTAAAGATTTGATCCATGGCATGGTTATCATCAACTTCGCATATGCGAAAAAGATTATCTATTCCAATCACTACATCCGATACTTGTAATGAACGTTATGAGTTTCACGTGATGTCGTTTGGATTGACTATACACATGTAGCATTCATAAATTTGGTGAATCACGTGTGTAGGCTGTAATTTGATAAATTCATGCTTGCGATCATTAAGGACCATTTGTTTATAAGAATAAGAAGGAGTTAATAATTATTTATAGATCGCCCTGAATTGGCTGAACAATAAAAACTTGTACCTTGAATATTTAACATGAGATTTAAGACTTAATCTTTTACATTATTTGATCGTGTGATTAAAGGATAATGGAATATATACAGACTCTTCAAATTAGAGCCATTTAAGACTTTGGGTTTTACTAAAAAGAAGAAAGTGCAAACATGTTTTGATAAATGTTATCAAAATTTTTTTTAAGGAATCATTCCCTTATAACCAAAACATTTAACTAAACTCCTGTTTAGGGGTAAATGTTTTTGTATACCTTAATACAACCTAAGAAGGATTGAGGAAACCCATTTAAAACCATGACTTGAAAATTGAAACGACAATTTTTACTTTTCAACTAAGAAAATTTATACCAAAATATAAACGAAGATTTTTCGAATATTTACGAATCCTGTTAATTATTTTTGATAAATCAACAAAAATCTTGTTAATTAAATTAAAATTTATTTTGAACATTTTAATATAACTGGACAAACAGAGAAAATATGGAGAAATAATTCTTGAATAAATACGGACATGATAACTATATCATCAGGAAAGTGAACGTAATTACTGACACGTTATGTATAAAGATAAAGAACCAATTAGGATGTGTTCCTTAATAATGAAGGTGCAAAATAAATTTCCGAACGATATAAAAATAAACAATGTTTGTAAAAAGGATAATATAAGTAGTGAAAGGTTTCACGGCTAATGTGAACCATTAGAATTGAGAAGCCAATAGCGTTAAATGTTTTAAAGGCCACTTGTGGTTGCCTAAATATAGAAGCTTGTGAGATATAGTTAAATTGGAATTTGTAAGTATAAGTATTCTAATTATGAAATTTATGACTAAAAGTATCTTTGTCTGAAGAAGTTGTACTAATGGCAATTATGAAGGCAGACATCGCCTCATACATTAGTAAACGTCTAGCTATTGCAAAGGTCATCATCTGAATTTGATTCGATTTGGGTCATCATCGACAGACTGACCAAATCTGCTAATATCATTCCCGTTAATGATAAATGCAAAAGAGTTATGTAAACATAGTGTGCTTGTATCGAACATCTTTATCAAGATCCTCGCTTCGCATCGAATTTCTAGAGATTTGCTCAGAAGTCATTGAGAACGAACCTTGATGAGAGTACTATGTACCACCCCAAATCGAATGGACGAGGTAAAGTAACGATACAAAGTAATATAAGTGCTGTTTTATGTTTGAATGATTGACCTTTGGTAATAGACCGTATAATCGTTTTCCTTTGGAGATATTATCATTGATAACTATCGTATTAGGATCGAGATCGAATCTTGTTAAGATTTAGAAATTAGAGCATCTGTAAGCAGGAGTTGAGATAAAGACACCTGACATACACCCACTGTGAGTTGGACATGTCTTTTAGGTTTAAGGTTTCCTATGATGGCGAACCTAACCTTACAAAATACTCGACCCGCGAGACCTGAAATGATTGTTGAAATTAGGATCTGATTATTGACTGCCGGTAGTGGGCAGGAGGTTATGTGAATATGAAATGTAGATCTTGAAGTGCCAGATGGGTAGCGAAGTTATGCCAAAAATTTTAACTATGGAAAAATGATCTGATGATCTGAGAGATCATGGGATATAAGTCCCCGTTGTCTGGGACCATTGAGATAATGTAAAAGATTGGTTTGAAAGGCGTATAAGCTGGATCTACCCTAGGACTCTAAGGACTGCGTGAATTATGTTTCGTAAATCGAACTTGATAAAATGTCTATCAAGTGAAAATCTGAATTCTTCTTAATAAAGCTTAGATCGGCGAAAAGTTGCATTCATCAGAAACCCGTGAACATCATGGATAGAGAAAGTAAGTCAACGTTTAGCCTGATCTTATTCCTGTAGTTATGTTTGATGAAACTCGCGTATTGTAATGGATTACACTTGTGAGAAAAGACCGAATGTGGAGGAAATACCCACATGGCTTTAACTCTATAAGAAGCGAGTAGTAAGATGATCTTTGAGGACAAAGATCCTGTTTAGGGGTAAATGCTGTGACAATCCGTCAATTTATGGTTGATATCTTATTCTTAAATATTATTTAAAAACATTATTTTAATGTCATAATATGAACTCACTTATTTTTGGGAAGTAATTTGGATTTACGTCTTGAAGTAGCCTCGACTACGTCTAAACCGGAGGATTCAACGTTACGTGCTTACGTTTACATACACCATTTTGGTGACAGTCCGACATTTTAGAAAATAAATTTATCCTTGAATATTATTTTAGGATTTTAATTTTAAGTTGATTCATAAACTCACAAATTTACGAGAAGAGATTAGGACTTACGATTCTAATTTAACGTCCTTTACGACTAAACCGGAAACCTTAGGATTACGTATTTACGTTTTCGAACTCCGTTTTTGATGAGACAATTTTTATTAGATTCGTTTTGTGCCGTTGATTCATAATTTATAAAAACATTTTTCGTAAAACGACCCGAGGGCACGCAAATCGAGGAAACTAGAATCGAGGAATACCCGTAAATTAGCGGGATGAGACAAAACAAGTTTATCCCACCCCACTAACTAAAAGGGACACCAAATCATTTGATGTGGCACCCTTGTAACAAAATAACTTACACTTGTAAGCATAAGCTTAACAAGTAAGCTACTTATCCCACTAAACCACAAAACCACTAACACTTACCATATGCTTCCATTTTCACATGCAAACGACCTCAAAATCCTCTCATCTCTCTCTCTAAATTCGTCCAACATCACCACAAAATCACCATTATCATCAATTTTTAACCTACAACTTAAGCTATAATCAACATATGTTGATAGCTAATTAAAAAGATAAAGATTTGAGGTGATTGTAACTTGTAAAAGAAGGAGTTTTCATGGAGGTCTTTGGGCTGATTTTCAAGAAGGAGTTTAGGGATGATTTCATGGAGGTGTTCATCCATTTGAAGGACCAAAGAAGTTGTCTTAAAAGGTTGAAGGTTTGGTAACAAGGAACCAAGCCTTGTTAATCATAAACCTAATCTTTTCATCACTATTGGTGGTATAGAGATTGTTTCTTCCTATCCTCTTGTTATTTTGATTATGTAAACTTGTATTTATTTTACTTATGTATATGTATATGATGATGAATGATGATTAAAAGTGTTGTGTGGGGATTTGGTGTTGATAAACATGCTTAAAAAGGTGAAAAACTATAAGAAACAAGGCTAAAATCTTACTTAAATTTGTTGGTTGTATAAAACAGTAAAGAATCAAATGGTGAACTGATAAACATGGCATAGATTAATCAATAAACAGTAAGATATGGGTCTTGTACACATGTGAGAGTTGGCCATGCAATGGAATCATTGTAATGAGTAAGATATGATCAAAACAAGTTTAAGATAAAAAAATCTGAGTTTACTGTTTTGGACAGTTTTTAGAAAATACTTAGAAGATGATTCAACAGTAGCTATAGAAGAGTTAAATGGATCACATATCATGTAGTTTATGTGATAAAACTTTGAGCTTCTATCTCCATATAGAACTCTAGATATGACAGTTTTGGTGAAGATGAAGATAAAAATCAGATTTTGAGAATTAATGTTTATTATTATTATATAAGCACTCAAAATTATATTGTATAAAATGTAAAACAAAAACCCACTAACTTATGGATTTTATTTATATAAGTATGTAAAAGGTTAAATAAGTGGACATTTTATAAAAATGGTAACTTGTTAAGTTTTATAAGTTAAAAACTATAAACATGATTTTTACGACTTTTTCGGCTATTACCGTAAAATTAACGTTTTTGTTAAATAAAACTTAGACGGTTGGACCCGTCTAATGTAAACTTTTATAAACACATATACTGATATATAAGTATCTAAAACAAGTAAAAACTGATAAAACCCGAAATATAGTACATACGGACATTAACGAGCTAAGTTAACATATTGGACTAATAATACAACAAAATAAGATAAACACTTATAAAAAGAACTTATTGGGCTTAACCCATTTGGGCCCAACTTGTAAAGTTTAAATACTGATAATATAAGTATAAAATGGATAAAAACAAGTTAAGGAACTTATAATATGTTTATTGGACTTAAAACACGTAAATAGGTAAAACTAGTAAACTAGTGAGAAGATACCAATACGTAAACACTAAAATGAGTAAAAGAGAACATGTAAACCCACTGGATCATCATATATATAAAATCATCATATGTATACATAATTGTTATTTTTATAAATTCATTGGACATGAGTCTAAGACGAGTATTATTTGTCTAGGTTTCCGTGATTGAAGCACGTACCGTACGTCCGAATTGCCGATAACCCGCCTTCCCACATCAACATGAGTTCATAGCCTCGCACTCTTTTAAATGTTTTTATGAAATGTTTTATAAACCCGTGAGGGAGATAACATGTTAGTTTTTATAAAATAGGACACCATTTGTCCCGATTGTTTGTTTATTGATTTGGACCCGTATGATTGAATGACCCGATTGTATGACCCGATAAATGATTAAAGGACCCGATAGATGAAATAAAATGGATCATTAAAGTTAGGTTATGTCACTAAAAGTCCCATTAGCATGAATTGTGAACTACCGGGATTTGGTAGAGGCTTGTGCATATAATAGTACTATTTGGGGATGATCACCCCAGTTCGCGCCTTGACGGTTGATCCCCGTCGTGCCACATTGATTGGTAAGCGAATTTATGTATGAGAAGATTTCCATAGCGTGACCTTTGTGACGACACGCTACTTTAGATGGGCAAATTGAGTATCGGGTTAGCTACCCGTTGTTTGGTTTAGTAAGGTAACAATGTCATGCGGCTTATAATAATCCGACTAACGAAATACTACTAGACGCTCCGAATTACGATGTATTGCCTGACTAGCAATACAGGTTCATACTATTGATATTATGTTCGTGTTTTGGTTTTCATAACCATATTCATATAACGGTTTTTATTTTCATACAACGTCATAAGACGTATTGTATGATGTTTTTACGACATTGGCTCGTGTAATGATTTTTAAGGCAAACGCCTATATTATGATTTTGATGAAGATTTGTATAAAATGACTTTGGCTATTTTATGGCCTATTAAAATGATTTGTACAAAATGATTTTCAGTAATAATTTTATACTGATATTATATTGATGGATTTTATTAAACTCTATGAATTCACTCGGCGTTATCGCTGACCTTTTCTTTCAACATGTTCTATCTCAGGTACTTGAAGGTAATTCTCGGGAAGACAACAAGAATTCATGGCCCGCACTTAATTAACAAATTTCCATTCAAATACTTTGTAAAACTTTGTATGAAATATAATGACTTGGGACCTATGTAATTTTGATATTTATGAATGAAAATGCTTTATTAATAAACGACGCGATTTTTATGCGTTGTCTATGATGTGAGTAATGTGCTAACCCGTAACACCAACTAGTCTTCCGCTGTATTGAGTTGTATAAATTTGGGGGTGTTACAGTTGAGCTTAGAGAGAGAGAGAGTGGTTGTGTGAAAGAAAGAAAAAATATATTAAAATGAGAAAATGACACAAGCAACACCCCTCCTTGGAAGCTAAGGAGGGGTATATATAGTCACACACGATACACTTAACTATACATGAACCTAGTCTAGTCTAAACGCGTGTGACTATGATAACTAATGGGAATTCTTAAATGTCGTCACATAAAGTGAGTTTCCAACATAGACGATTGTTGTAGACGACAAATCATCAAGCACATTAATCATATTCGCTGATTCTCTTCCATTGGGTTTGGTTGTGATCTTCCCCATTTTAAAAACTTGTGCATCATTCCCGACCCTTAAGATGAGCTCACCTTCGGCAACATCGACTAAGGCTTTTCCGGTTCGCAAGAATGGCCGACCAAGTATTAAAGGAATACGAGGGTCCATTTCATAATAAACAACAACAAAGTCGACCGAAAAAGTGAAGGTGCCCACTTTAATAAACACATCTTCGGCAATACCAAAAGGGTAAGCGAGAGTGCGATTTGTAAGCTCAAGAGTCATCTTCGTTGGAGTAAGATCGGGTAATGATAACTTTTTCCAAACACTTAAAGGCATCAGATTTATACTTGCCCCGAGATCAGCTAAGGTAGTAAATTCTTCGGTTTGGTGAAAAGTACATGGTAGCACAAAACGACCGGGATCTCCAAGTTTCTCCAGAAGTTCTTTAAGAAGGACGGCAAAACAATTTTCATTCAATGGAGTATTAACAAACTCGGCCATCTTCTCCTTCTTATTAAGCAATTCCTTAAACATCTTAACAAATTTAGGCATTTGTGCTAGAGCTTCAACAAGGCTAAAAGTGATGGTCATTTCCGAAATCTTCTTCAAATAGTTTGACACTTGAATGTCATCCTTGGTTTGCAGTTTGGCCTTGTCTAAGCGAGATGGATAAGGAATATTAGGTTTATAGGTGGAAGGTGTAGGTGTAGCAGGTAAAGGTTGAGATGTTGAAGGTTTAAAGGTGGAAGGTGGGGTTGGTGAAGGGTTCTTCTTAGGTACGTCATTAAGAGGTGGAGACGGTAATGGAGAACTAATACTAGGCGTGGGAGTAGGAGGGATAAATGATGGTGGAGGAGGTGTAGATGGAGTAACTAGGGGACGGATAGATGGTCCTACTAAGGTAGCTCCACTGCGTGTAGTAATAGCACTCACATTCGCTCTTGGGTTGGTGACGGTATTTGAAGGAAGAGAGCCCGAAGTGAGGGTTGAGTGGTTGGTAAGAAACTAGCCAGCATATTCTTCAAATCATTTGTTTGAGTGCTGAGAGAGGTTTGTATATCATGTCGAAGCTCGGATCTAATGTCATTACCTTGCTTAGTGATATCCCCTTTCAAATTGATAATTTGGCTTTGTAGATTCTTAATTTGCTCTCCTTGGGTTCTCATTAAGGCTTCAACATCTTGATTAATGGGTGGGGCTTGTTGAGCGGGTGGGTGATAAGGATTAGAAGCTCGAGGTGGTGTGGAAACCTTGGTTTCCGGATCTTTTAAGCTACTAGGAATGATCATTGTTCATATGATTAAACAATCAAAGCGGAATTAGAACAACAATCATTAACAAGGTGTTTAGGCACAATAACATGAATTAAAACACAATTGGATTGTTCATTATATTAATAACAAGCAATCACTAGACATGTATACATTGAATCCCACGTCTAGTCGACACACACTTTAGGTTTACATTGTGAATGAATTGAATGAATAAAACCTATGACCCTTGGTTCCTTTTATAGTGTAAGGATTAGGGTTTACAAGAGATAATGATGAATAAACAAGTAAATCTTCTATTTAAATAAACTTATGCAGAATATCTTTTGCATGTTTATCTAAATAGAAGCTTCCATAAGCTTCTTTGTCTACATTTTGTCAATGCTTGAATTGCATGTAACAATGCTTACATTGTACATGACAACTCTTGAGCTATCAACTCCTAAATTGTACATGTCAACGCTTGATTAACTCTTGACAACGCTTGGACAATTTCTTCATGTTTTCTTCGTTTTTGAGTTTCTGCCACATCAACTTTTTGACCCAACAATCTTCACCTAGTTGATGGTGGCAAAACTCTATGTGTATCTCTTGTAAGTTGTACATGATCTTCAAGTTGCTTCCCCTCAAGTGTAACATGTATATCTTCCCCTTTTTGTCACATCAACAAGGAAGTAAACAATGTATGCAATCTTTGAAGATTCTCCAAACGTAGGCTCTGTGTAATGATCTTGAAGAACAATTAATAGAGTATTTTTCATGTAGAAGTAGAATAACCAATCCTTGTGTTCCATGTCTTGTACTATCCATGTGATGAAAAACTTATACAAATGACTAAATATAAGTAGACCTCGAACCCTTGTCAATATTCTCATCCTTAGTGAGACACTGATCACGATAATGTAACTCCTTCAAGTGTTATGACAAGTCTTCATCACCAACCATGTAAAGCACGAACAAGTTATCTTCAAACCAATGGTATCCCTCCATGATTTAAAGATATGATAAAACACAAACTCGCGAAAATATTCTTCAATCATCAAACTTACCATAAGAATTCTTCCCCTTAAGCTAACACCTCTTCATGAAGAATCTTAATCTTCATATCATATGTAAAAGCATTAAGACGGATAACTCTTTTACAAGGCTACCCCGATTACATAATCAAATCCAATAAATTACTTCACGAATTGTTGCTAACTCGCATTAAAATCATTAATCCCTTTCAAAATATCCGAGCCATAAATATCATCATGATATTCTAAATTAAAACGGAGATTCCATGTACCTTCGTGTGTATAATCCTCCTTTTTGTGTGCTTAAAACGTCCAATTTTCTCAAACAGCAGCAAACCTTGTGTTATCCAATATCCATCTCTGTCCAATATCTCTACCAGATGTATTGTCCAATATCGGACAATACTTATCAGCGCTTGAAATACCATATATCGGACAACACTGTCAACCTATCAGCGTTGACTTATTCTGTCAGCGTCAAACTCCAATCCTGTCAGCGTCTAATTCTCACTTATCAGCGCCTTTTTCCTGCTGACGTCATCTAGGGCAACATGGCAGAGCAGTTATGATAAATAAATATAACAGGATAAAGATATGTTTATCCATGTGATTTTCGTTTAAACCATCCTCACGTCCAAATTAAATTAGTTCCAAGAATGTCGTGAGTCATCACAACTGCTTCCATATTTCTCGTGACATATATCTTCCAAAAATAATTCAATATATCTTTTTCAAAACTTGGACACCCACGTGAAGAATAACTTGTTTTTGGAAATATATACTCATCCCTAAAAACAGGGATTTCTCTCTTTATAGCTTGTAGTTACCCAAGATCAGGCATCATCATAGTAGGATATCATGTTTCTTTCTTTACTGTTTGAACAGCAATGCATCATTCCTGAATTCATGTAACAGTAATAAGTCTGATCATACCTGCTGCAATCTTTTCGCATGGAATATCTTACGTGAATAACTTGTGTGTGAATAAACCATTATAGGATCTTCATGTGAACACACCTTTAAACAACCAATAATAAAGCTTCCACCGTGTGAACACTTGAACCGTGTGAATGCAACTTTGCTTGCTTTTTAGATCGTGTGAATGATTTTGACCAATCACATTGAGAGCATCGTGTGAACACAAAGCTATAGGAACACTATAAATTAATCGTGTGAATGCTTCTTCAATCGTGTGAACGCAAGAGATATCCACCAAGAATTAAGTTACTCACGTCTTTTTCTTCTTTAAATCCAGAAGTAAACTAGCGAACATTACTTCTTCTTTGCCATAAAGCTTATCATAGTCACAAGTCCCCATCATTGGACCACATAATTTATCATTACGTGAATAGATGTTTGGACGAATGAGCATAGTTTATAATAATCAATTCTAAAACCCAGCCGTAACATTTGACTTACCAATTTTGCTTTGTCTTTGAATCACAACGTCATAGTACAATCAAGATGAAAACGTAGCCTTCCTTCATCTGCCAATCACATGCAAACCCAACTTTTGCTTCAAGAGCTCATACCACTTTTGTTTCATTCTCACAGCCCGTCTTCCTTTGATTAGTACAAAAACCTCACATGATATTCGTCTCATTCTCCCACTTTGGTTTACTCGATCAAAAATAACAAAACAAGACGACGACCACATCTTGTACTAACTTTATTACCCTCTCACAGATCACAACCTTCTTCTCTTTGTTGCTTTTTATTCGATCTAGGGTTTAAAGAAACCCTAATTCATAATGTTATGTGAAAGCAAAACATTAATACCTACTGTAGCGAACTTCGACGAGCTATAAACTTTTCTTGAGAGCTGAACTCGACGATTGCTCCGGTGAGATTGAAGACACATACCTTGAGAACCTCTGGACAAAATTTCATCCAGATCCAACGGTTAACGAAAGAGATATCGTGTTTTGAATACGGCTGTCCACAGAAAACTGCATGTGATCATTCTTTTCTACTGCTGACTTCGACGCTTAATAACTTTTGATTAGGGATAAAACTCGACAATCCCTCCAGTGGATGTTTAGATATGTGTATTTAAAACACACATATAAAATTTCATGACGATCTAACGGTTCAATCGAAAGTTATGACCTTCTGAATACTACTGCGCACACAAAAACGTCAAACTTAGATCGATTAGCTTTGTGTATAAGAGATTAGATCAAGTATAACACGTAGAGAAACCTTTGTTATATGCTTTGTGAATCTAAGTGTTATGCGGAATTTAACACTTAAACAAGAACACAAGATGTAAACAAAACTTTCACTTTGATTATGAATGTCGAACTTGCTTACAATGAAAGATGTTTACGAATGAAAACTTATATATAACTTGATATTGAACATTAACCTAAAGGCCTTCTTTTATAGACTAAGAAGCCTTGTACAATAAGCTACGTATCAACTATTCTAGGTAAAGATAAACATAGAAAATACATTGTCGTTTCTATCCTTACTTGAAGTATTCTAGAATATAATAAACGTGTAGCTTATATCTTCTATCAGTGCTTGTCTTCAATCTGTCAACGCTTGACTTTAACTTGTCAACGCTTGAGCTGTCAGCGCTTGCTTTGTTCCTGTCAACGCTTGTTTTGTTCTTGTCAGCGCTCAAGTGATCTGGCCTTAATTTATTCCCAACAATCCTCCCCTAAACTTGATATCCACTCTTATGATCAAGTTTCTGAATAAACATTAAGAACTTGGAGGAGTATGACAAACCTTCTCATATTGGTAATGAATAAATCTGATCAAATTCTTTGCCACGTCACTTGAATAATCTATCTCCAGCTGAGTATCCTTCATCTTTTCCAAAACATCCTTGGATATGAAATATTGAGCATCCACAAGTAGATACTCAGCAAACTTTGTAGAACTCAAATGGTATACACCAGCAGCTGAATATAACCTCCATTGAAGACCACTGAGATCATCTTCAAGATCCTTCCATATTTCAGGATCTTCCTCATTTGTCCCACACATTCTTTTGAATGTGGTCCAAAGTTTTATTCCATTAGCTGAAGTTGGTGCTTCAGCCTCATACTTGGTCTCTAGTAACCTCCAAAGGTCCACCAAGTCTTCTCTATCACAACTTGCAAATAAAGATATGAGAGTGGTAAAAGTGTGTACCTCTTTACCAAATCTTCCAATCTTCCAGAATCCACATTCATCCTCATCATAACTCACAATTGGATTCCTGGAATCTAATGGTAACACCTGCACCATATCTGAAGCTTATAATGGGGAGAGCTTGAGGCTCTTTCTGATAACTGCTTCACTTGGATATAGTGGATTCATATCTTTTGGAAACTCAAGTTTAAATCCCTTCTTCACTGGTCTGGGAACTATCATAGCTTTCTTGATTTCCATTTCTTCTGCAAGTTGCTCCTTTCTTTCATCAGAAAGAAGTCTAAGAGTGTTTGCTTCCTGCACTCTCACCCAAATAGGATAAGCCCTATGTTCCAACTCATCAAATGTCAAAGCCTTCAACTTCTGATGTGTCTATCCAACTCCATGACATTTGAGCAACATAAAATAGAGCTCTCTTCTATCCCTTTTCAATTCTGAGAGAATATTGCTTGCCTTGTGCTTCAAAATCACCTTACAATCCTTCTGAACTCTAAGAAGAAGCTCCAAACCCCATATTTGATCTGAAATGGTCAAGTCTGGATTATCCATGCAGCTTTCTTCCCAAGAATTGTACATTTGAACCACCTCTGGCATGTCAAAGTCAACCTGCAATTTTAAATCTCTCAACTTTTCCCTAGCAAGCTCATCACCATACTCAAGCCTTTCAGGTTCTATAATCATCACACTTGAGTCTGAGCTAGCTCCATCACTTTCTTCTTCAGAAGTTACAACAAATGGTGACTTTTCCTTTTCACCTTGTTCCATCATTTGTTCAGCCAATCTTCTATCAAATTCAACTTGGGTTGCATCCTTTGGAACAATTTCTTCTACCAATTTACCCTTACCCTTATCTGATGGTGCAATGGTTGGTAAGGTAGATGGTAATACCTGAGTAGAAACTTCCTTGATGATAGATGATGACTGGAATACATCACCTTCATATGCAGGTCTGTCAACGCCCAAATTTCCTCTATCAGCGCCCAAAATACTTCTATCAGCGTCCAAATTTGTCTTGTCAACGCTCAAATATTTTCCCTCAGCGCCTTGTGTAACCTCTCTCAACATAGCTGTAAATGATAAATTTAGATTGGTTGGAGAGATTAAGGACGTATCAAAACCTGTTTGTTCCTTCAAAGTTGTAAGGGCTTCAGCAACATCCATTGATTGACCATCTTGGCTTCCCTTATCACTCAGATTTCTTTGATCTTCCTCCCCTTTGGAAGACTCCTCCATACCCCTCCTAGCATGATCACTTTCCAAAACAACAATCCTCTCCCTCAATCGCTTCAGTTCAAGGCCTTGTGAGCTGACAATTTGTACTAAGTCTGCATTTTGCTTTTGCAAGCTAATGCAGACTGCCGTCAATTCCAAAAGAGTCATTGGTTCCAGTCTGCCCTCTTCTAAAATGGGGATTTGACCTCCCAAGTCAGGTTCATTGGGCAAGGATGAGGACTTAATGATGGTGGGACTGTCTTGGCCAGCATCTAGCCAGAACCAATAGTCCCAGCCTCATCCAGGTCACCAGCCACACTTGTGGTGGTGGTTCTCTCTGCTTCATGGCTAGGACCACCAGAGGAGAACACTCCAGTAGTCCTTTGGCGTTTTATCAACCTATATTCAGGTGGTGTGGAAGATGGTGTGGAAGAATGTGTAGATGTGGGTTGGTTAAGGGGTGTTTGGGATTGTGAAGGTTGTGTGTCAGCGTTGGAAATAGGCACATCAACGCCAACATTTGATGTGTCAGCGTCAAAGGGTTCTTGGTCAATTTGCATTTGTTCAGGTGAGGGTAAAGGTTCAGGAATGGGTTCAAGTTGTGGTTGAGGGTCAATTTGAGGTTGGGGGTCTGGTTGGGGTTGTGCTGCTGCAATAACAGCAAGCATGGCTTGGGTTAAAGGTAAATCTCTATGGGGTGGTGAATTTATCTTCGTAAAAATAGCTTTCTTTTGTTCAGGGATCTTATAAAAATCATTGTGATCCCTTGAACAATAACCTTGATCATCAAAAATCATTTGCAGAAAACGGGGATAAGCTAAAGTCATTTTTGTCCCCTTGTTTTTACACATCCCTTCAAAAATCATTTTAGAATAGTTATATTTTTGCCCTGTTGCAATGCACACAATAGCACTGGCAATGGATCTATTGATCTTATTGTGTGCAGTACATTTGGGACTCAAACATTGAAGGAGGATGTGGATGAGGTACTTCCAGGCTGGGGGAAGTTCCTGCTTATGATACTTATTAAGAGTACCTTCATCAGGAAAAGGATATCCCAAAGCCCTAAGCCCTTGTTATATTTCTCCTATGGGAAGGGTGACTATACCATCAGCATCATCAAGATGCAAGGCCTGGCGTACCAAGGCCTCAGTAACCACCCAAGACCTCCCATGAACAATAGAAGTTAATGTGGTCACTCCATTAACTGTTGAGGAACTAACAGTGTTCCAAAACTGCTTAATGTGTGTGACTGGAATGAGTGGTGCATGAGAAAGAACATACCTTAATGGGGATGCGTTCAAATACGCCACCATTTGTGTGTATTGAGGAAACAAATCATTATCAGCAACAAGATAAGCAATCATGTTGTGTTGAGACTTGAACCCCAATTCCAATTCTGCTGAGTTAAACTTTGGTGCCATTGATGAAAGCTGTTAATTTGAAGTGTAGAAGATGAAGTTGATAAGAGAAAAGTGTTAGACAAGAATTATAGATACCCTGTTTAAAATAGGAGCCAAATTTATAGGAGATAAAGAATGCATGTGATTGGCCCAAAAATAGGCAAAGATTTTCAAAAACTAATCATGAAAATATTGAAAAAGTTATAAGTTATCTCATGCATTTAATGAAAGTAACAACTCCTAAAATTACGGCTTGAAAATATGTCAAAAAGTAACAACCGGGTAGGTCCCATTGAGTGTCAACGGTCAAAAATAACCTATCAACGCCCAACGGCTATAATCTTGTCAACGTTCGCCTAAAGCCATGTCAGCGTCCAATTTGGTCACAACAACGCTTGGAAAAATCTTGTCAGCGTCCAAAAATAAAATTGTTTTAAAAAGTGAAAAATGACCTTAACAAGCAATTTATCCTAGAGAAGATAACCAAAAGCTGATAATTATTATAGGGCGGCAAGCACTGTCCAGTTATGCACACTTGCATAAGCAAGATAGACATAACAGTCCTCTAGTGTCCCTTGCTAACCAAAATTCTTAACAACAAAGTCACCTTATAAAATCCTTGTTACTCCCAGGTAAATCCCATATCAAAATCATTCCCAAGTCTCCCAACAGACCACAACCAATTCTAGGCCAAAAATGTCTTGGCAGCATGCAAAGTTGATATACTATGCATGCTACAGTGCCTCATGGTTTAGTAAAACTAACCCATACTCACCTGTGGACACAATCTAGAATTGTGATAAGAGGATCATATGGATACCCAAACATCCTAAAGGTTCCTAAAACCTCCCCTTAAACTATGATACAAAAAGTTTGCTAAAATCATGCATGAACATAAAAAATTTATGTCAAGATAGGAATGAAACATTCCAACCATCATCCATAAATAAAAACTTGTCCAAATGCTTCTCCATTGATCCATAAGCAACTCTGTATCCAATGGTATACTGCTAACACCATCTGCACATTTAGATTGAAAACCACAAAACTAACATTGTTGCTGACAACGCCCCGATAACACACAACAGCGTTGAAGGAAGCTTTGTCAGCGTTAGACAATTATATTGCTGACAACGTTGCAAAAACACTTATCAGTGTTCAAACAACCTTTGTCAGTGTTAGAAAAATATAGTGGAAAATCTAAATCATCAATAAGACCAATAATAATAATGCATCATCCTGTATATACTTTTACAAAAAGAATCCAAAACACATATTAAGTGAGATTAACCATTCCAATACTTGTTACCAAGTATTGAAATCTTCCAGTATCAAAAGGTTTAGTTAATAAATCTGACACATTTTTCTCAGTTTCAACCCTATCTGGTTGTATTAAACCTTTCTCAAAGCAATCTCTTATAAAATGGTGTCTAATTTCTATGTGCTTAGTTTTAGAATGATGTACAGGATTCTTAATGATGCATAAAGTACTATTATTGTCAACAAATATCTTAGTATGCATGAAATTATACCCATAGTCCAACAGCTGGTTCTGAATCCACAACACTTGACCACAACATGCTGCTGCAGCCACATACTCTGCTTCAGTTGTAGAATTAGCCACCACTGTTTGTTTCTTGCATTGCCAAGATATTAATCTGTTCCCAAGAAATTGACATCCACCAGTTGTGGATTTCCTATCAAACTTATCACCTCCATAATCACTATCTGAATATGCAATCAGCTTTAATGGTGAATCCTTTGGGTACCACAAACCAAGACTGGGAAAGCATCTTAGGTACCTAAAGATCCTCTTCGCAGCATAAAGGTGACATTCTTTGGGAGTCACTTGATGGCGTGCACAAGCACACACAGCAAACATGATATCAGGTCTGGAAGCAGTAAGATACATCAAGGATCCAATCATGGATCTATAATGCCTGACATCAACATCTTTCCCATCTCCAATCTTTCCCCAAGGGTGTTCTCTATCCATAGGAGTAGTAGCCCTCTTTTCATGTGGAGAAAAGCCAAACTTCTTCAAGATCTCAGCAACATATTTGTCCTGGGAGATGAAGATACCATCTTCTTTCTGCTGAACTTGTAAACCAAGAAAGAAGTTCATCTCCCCCATAGCACTCATCTTGAATTTGTCTGTCATAAGCTTGGAGAAATCCTCACTCATCTTTGGATCAGTAGACCCAAAAATGATATCATCAACATAGACCTGCACAAGCAACACATCCTTGCCTTTCTTCTTTGTAAATAGTGTCTGATCTATGGTGCCCCTCTTGAATCCATTGTCCACCAAATAGGTAGACAAAGTACCATACCATGCTCTAGGGGCTTGATGAAGGCCATACATAGCCTTTTTGACTCTATACACTTTATCTGGATGCTCTGGATCCTCAAAACCAGGAGGTTGCATAACATATACTTCTTCAACAATGGTGCCATACAAGAAAGCACTCTTGACATCCATTTGATAGACTGTGAAGCCCATGCAAGAAGCATAGGCTAGAAAAATCCTAATAGCTTCAATCCTTGCAACTGGTGCAAAGACCTCCTCATAGTCTATTCCCTCTTCTTGTGTATAACCTTGAGCCACTAACCTTGCCTTTTTTCTGACCACAATACCTCTTTCATCTCTTTTGTTCCTGAGAACCCATCTTGTCCCTATATGTCTGACATATCTAGGACAATCAACCAGCTCCCAAACATCCTGAATTGCAAATTGATGAAGCTCATCCTGCATTGCTTCCACCCAACTTGGTTCTTTAAGAGCATCAAATATTTTCTTAGGTTCTTCTTGTGACAGAAAACATGCAAACAAACATGCTTGCACAAGAGGGGTATCAACCTTCTTGTGTATATTGGCAATAAATCCACCAAGTCCTTGATGAGATCTTCTTGTCTGAACTGGAGTCATAATATCACCAATGTTCTGAGATGTGGGGTGATTCTTCATTGTGGAAGTGAGAACTCCTCCTTCAAAAAGTCTGGTGTCCTCAACTTCACGCTCCATGTTGCCAATATCTTCTTCATCAGACTCTCTTTGATCAACAGGAATCTCTTCATAAACATTGGAAGGTCCTCCTTGTTCAAAAGTGGAAGAGAAAAGATGTGCAAAGGTGTTGTCAACGTCTGAACCTTGTTTGTCAGCGCTTGGGCTAACAACGCTTGAAATGTTGTTGTCAACGCCTGAGCCATCAACATCTGAATTGGTCTTGTCAGCGCTAGATTTGCCTTTGTTAGCGCCTGAAGAACCATGCATGTTTGTATCTGGTGGTATTTGGAGACCACCATTATCTTGTCCATCAGCAGCAGCAGCAGCAAAAGCATCTGTCCAAATGGGAATTGTGACATATTCAAATGTAGGAGATGCCTTTTCTGCTTGTGATCCAACCCTCTCATTAACCTGTGTACCTGAACCATCAACAACTTGTTCTTCCACAACATTTGAAGTTTCCTTCACAATGTCTGGATTAGTGACAGGCATATAATTTAAAGTTCTAGACAAGGGTTCCAAATCAAACAACCAATTAGGACCACTCTCAGGATCACTAGGTTTACTTTCTAAGAACCTAACATGTACTCTCTCAACTATACGTTTGTCCTCTTTAAGATAAACCCTATAACCCTTGCTCTGGACTGAATACCCCATGAAATAACCTTCATCACCTTTTGCACTAAATTTCCCTAAGGCATCACTAGTGTCCAAAACTACTACATGACAACCAAAAGGTCTGAGAAAACCAATATTAGGTTTTCTTCCCCAAAGAAACTCATAAGGTGTTTTGTTCTGAATTTTGTTAACCAATGCTTATTCTGCACATAGCATGCTGTATTAACAGCTTCAGCCCAAAAGGCTATAGGAAAGTGAGCATCAGCCAACATTGTTCTGGCTGCTTCAATTAGGGTTCTATTTTTCCTTTCAGCAACCCCATTTTGTTGTGGGGTTCTAGCAATACTGAATTGCCTAGTAATTCCTTTCCTGGCACAAAAATCATCTAGCTTCTTGTTCCTAAATTCTCCACCATTATCACTCCTAAGCATTTTAACCTCATTGCCAGACCTTTTCTCAATTTGAGTGATAAAATCAATAAGAACATCAGCTGTGTCACTCTTCATAGCTAGAAAGAATGTCCAAGTAAACCTAGAAAAGTCATATGTGACAACAAAACAATATGACTTGCCATTCAAACTTTCTATATTTGTTGGACCAAAGAGGTCCATGTGCAGCATATGAAGAGGTCTGGAACTAGTATGCACCTGTTTGGACTTGAATGAGACCTTGTGCTGCTTGCCTTTAAGACATGCAACACAAGAGTGGTCATTGTGGAAGGCCTTCTCAGGCAAACCATCAACTAAACCAAGCCTCACAAGTCTATTTATATTTTTAAAATTTATGTGCCCTAGTCTCCTGTGCCACAAATTACTTTCATCTACTGAGGCCTTAGCATAAAAACAAGACATATTGGTATTTACTTTAATCCCATTTAAATTCACATTATATATGTCCTTATGCCTAGGTGTTCTATACTCAATATATTTCTCATCAGGGATTTTAAAATCCTTGCTTAACACCAAACACTCAGTATCAGTGAAAAGAACCTTATTTTTGTTATCACAAACTTGTGATACACTAAACAGATTATAATCCAGTTCTTTTACCAAGAAGACGTTCTCAAAACGCAGATTATTGGTGAGAAGGGTTCCTTTTCCTGTAATGGTGTCGTAGCCCCCTCCAAAGTATACCTTATCACCATCTTTAATAGGAGTGAAGTTCGTCAGATAGTCTTCCTTTCCTGTCATGTGCCTTGAGCATCCACTATCCCAATATCCATAATCATTGATCTGTCTCTGAATGCCCTGTACATAAAGAAAACAAATTAGTTTTCTTTGGGAACCCAAGTCTCAGAAGACTTGGATTCATCTAGTTGTTCAATAAGAACAGACTTAGCTCTCACAACAACCCCATTCTCATCCCTTTTATAATGAAATACCCAGTTAACCCCAATTGGTTTTGTAATGACCTTTGAAATGTAATTAAATCTATTGCAAGTCATTGAAATTCCATTATCATTAGGGTTTTGATCTTTCTTGGGTCTCCATGTTAAGCTTGAAGAAGCTTTAGACCTCTTACCTTGTGGCTGCAAATATTTAGGTCTGGTCACGTTTCTGTCAGCGTTGGATTTTGTCCTGTCAACGCTGAAATTACCCTTGTCAGCGTTGAACCTAGGGTTTGCTACAGGAACCCATTGCCTATTTGACCAGGTGTTTGTCTTTTGAAAAGGTCTTTGTCCATGAGTGTTAGACCTTCTAGAAAAGAATGGGGCAGGTCTAATCACTTGTGGACTTTGCTGCACACAAGGTTTGGGTCTGACAACGTTAGACTTCCTAACAACGTTGACTTTCTTCCTATCAGCGCTGAAATTGTTCATATCAGCGCTGGCTTTTGGAGCGTTGACACACTTGTATGCCAAATGTGAAAAGCTACCACAAGTGTAACAGGCTTTCTTAGACACACTCTTAGGTCTAGAAGAGAAGAAACCTGTTCCATGATTGTTAACTTGGCTCTTGGGTGACCTATTATTCCTATACATCTCTGCATATTTAATGGTAGGTCTTCTAACAGTGTTGGAGCCTAGGTCAACAGCTTTACCAGTGACTGGATGAGTAACCTTAATGGGTGGTGATTCATTAGGACTTTCACATAGCAAACCTCCCTTAACAAATAAAGTAGGGTTAGATTTCTTCCACTCATTTAGGTCAGTCAGTTTTTGTTGATACTCTTCCACTGGAGTGACAACTCTTGGTGGAGGAATGAATTCCTCTTCTTGGCATTCTGGTATACCAGTCCAAGATAAATCCTTTCTAAGGACACCATAGAAGTCACCAGCTGGTGGTGGAACCAGAGAGTAATCATTCATCCCAATCCCAGTCATGTCTTTAGGATCCTTTTGTTTAGCTACACAGTCTCCTAGGGTTTGGGTGGCTCTATCAAATCTTTGAATCTTGAGGTCAAAATTATCTTTATTCTTAATGGCCTCATCTAACTTAGCCTGTAGGTCTCTATTGACCTTTGTCATGATATTTCTAATATCCATACTACCCTCTAGCTCATGTTTTAAGATATTTATCTTATCTTTTAAATCAAATTCCATTTTCTTGTATTCAGAAACAGTTTTCTCAGTTTTAGTAAGAGCTAGTTGGTAATTGGACAATTTACACCTTTCAGTGCTTATATCATCTTTTAGTTTTAACACCTCTTTGTTAAGTCTATCAGTGTTTAACCTACAACCTTTGCTACAAAAAGCATCATCATATACCTCATTATCAGATGAAGAGGAGGAGTGTGCCATGAGAGCATATTCAACTTGCTCTCCTTCTTCAATATCAGCAACCAAAGCTTTGTCCTCTTCAGCATTCTTAGCCAGATAGCTCCAATCCCATCCTGTACCATCAATTCCTTGAACTGCAACCATGGCTTTGGAATCCTGAGCTTTAACAATCTGACTTGAGGGTTTACCAGCATCAGATCTTCTAGGAGATCTGCATTCCCTCATGAAGTGTCCCATACGATGACAGTTGTAGCATTCAACTTTGGATTTATCAAATCTAGCAGTGTCTTTAGCATTGAAGGTCATCTTATTCTTGAACCTTCTAATCCACCTATTTGCTCTTATACTAGCAAGAGCCATGTTCCACTTGATGTCCATCTCTTCCAAGTGCTCATCACTTATCTGCTCAAGGTCCTCATATGTAATCACTGAACCATTGGGCAAAGAAGCAATGTAAGCACACACAGTATCCAAATCCAAACCAGCAGGTTTAACTCTTGGAGAGTCATTCTTGAATGTGTCAGCGTCTTGAAAAGAGACGTTGACAGGACTTGTTCCAGCGCTGACATATGATGATCCAGTAACTGGATGCATATAAGAGTCCTTCTGATTGAATTGACCTTCACTATGAGAGAAGAAGGCCATGTTGCTGGTGCTAGATTTGCTTCCATGATCTGAAAGAGTTTCATCCTCCAACAGTCTTAGTTTGTTGTAGATGTCATCAAACGAGGAGCTCTTGTAAGTATTATTGGCAAGAATAGATCTTGCCTCAATCTTCCATGCCTCACCAAGACTTTTCAGAAAGGTAGCATTGGTGTCAACATCACCAACTTGTGTCCCCATGAAGGACAACTTGCTTGTGATGTCAAGCAATCTGCTTCTCACACTACTTAGTTTCTCATTGGGCTGAGCTTTGAAGACAGCATAATCATGCAGAAGTTGCTTTTTCTTTTCTTCCTTAGTGTCTGCATTGCCACCATATGCAACTTCAAGTGCTTCCCAGAGATCCTTAGCAGATTCATAGCCTCTATATTTGTGCTGGTTTTCTTGTCCCAAAGAGACTTTTAGAATATTTAGGGCTTTCATGTCAACCCTTTTCTTTGCAATATCTTCAGCACCTACAGCTATACCATCTCCAGGTTTTTCTTTCTTATCCTCTTCAGGGCATCCTTCAACAGCTGTTCTTTGACTAATGGCATCAAGAATCTTTTGAGCCTTATTGAATGAGTTTCCATATTCAATAATCTCCCAGAGTGTGTAGTCATAGATCCCCAGATATTGTTCAAAATTGAACTTCCATAAGTCAAAGTGAGTTGCATCAAGCATGGGAATCTTGATGTTTGGTAAGGCTGATGAGGAGGAGGTGATTGCTTCAGACATGATGTTGTTAGGGTTTTTGTGTTTTTAGGGTTTCTGAGAAAATTAGGGTTTTGGTGTTCGTGTATGGTTCTGGTGTTCTTCAAAGATCAAAAGTTCCTCAACAAGCTCTGATACCACTTGTGGAAACCTTGGTTTCCGGATCTTTTAAGCTACTAGGAATGATCATTGTTCATATGATTAAACAATCAATGCGGAATTAGAACAACAATCATTAACAAGGTGTTTAGGCACAATAACATGAATTAAAACACAATTGGATTGTTCATTATATTAATAACAAACAATCACTAGACGTGTATACATTGAATCCCACGTCTAGTAGACACACACTTTAGGTTTACATTGTGAATGAATTGAATGAATAAAACCTATGACCCTTGGTTCCTTTTATAGTGTAAGGATTAGGGTTTACAAGAGATAATGATGAATAAACAAGTAAATCTTCTATTTAAATAAACTTATGCAGAATATCTTTTGCATGTTTATCTAAATAGAAGCTTCCATAAGCTTCTTTGTCTACGTTTTGTAAATGCTTGAATTGCATGTAACAATGCTTACATTGTACATGACAACTCTTGAGCTATCTTGTACATGTCAACGCTTGATTAACTCTTGACAATGCTTGGACAATTTCTTCATGTTTTCTTCGTTTTTGAGTTTCTGCCACATCAACCTTTTGACCCAACAGGTGGGATTTGGTTGCTTCTACTGTAGTTGTTGGGGTTGTGGTTTTCAAGAGAAAAACCGGGTGAACGAAAATTGTTAGAACGGTAACTTAGCAAGTTACGATCACCTTGAGGTCGGGCTTGGTAATTATCCGTTGAGAAGTTACCATAAGCCGCATACACGTTTTCCGGATTGTCATGAGTAGAAGGAAAATCAGTGTATGAATGAGGACCACCGCAAGTCTCACAAGAAGTAGCAACAGCTTTAACTTGTTGTTGATTTGTAGCCAAAAGTTGCATGTTTTTGCTCATTTTGACCATTGCGCGGGTCAATTTGGTGATATCAGGGTTTGAAGAAGTAGAAGAAACATTGACTCTCGGGTTATTCCTTGAAGATGCAGAAGAATCCCAATTCTTATGATGAGTAGTCATGTTCTCTATAAGCTCTCTACACTCCTCGGGTCTTCTTTTCATAAATGTGCCACCGGCGGCTGCATTAATCGTATCACGATCACGAAAAGTTAAACCATTGTAGAAAGTATCAATCAACGTAACGGGGAGCATGTTGTGGTTTGAAAATCGATTGATCAAAACATTATATCGTTCCCAAGCATCAAAGAGAGATTCATCGGGTTCTTGCATGAAACCGCTGATTTGATTTCAAAGGCTCGTGACCATGGATGATGGAAAGTAGCGCGACAAAAATCATTGAGTCATGTCGTCCCAAGTATGAATGGAATTCTTCGGGAGACGATCAAACCATTTTTCGGCGTGGTGGGATAAAGTATGTGGAAAGAGCTGTAGGCGAAGGACATCCATAGTAACACCGGGCAACTTCATGCTTTGAGTAATAGTAATGAATTTGTCGAGGTGCTTGTTGGCATCATCATCAGGCAATCCGCGAAATGGATTAGTTTGCACTTGTTGGATCATGTGATGCTTCAACGAAAACTCCGGAGCCGTGATTTGCATCGGCGCAATCGATCCTCCTCGTCCATACATAGTTGGTTGACAAAGCTCCTCCATTGTTCTAAGGTCGGGTGGGGGGACATTGTTGTTATTGATGTTGGGGGGTACACCAGCCATATCTAAATCTTCACGAGTCTCGGGCTCTAAATAAGTTGAAGATCTAGTACGCATGCACCTGCAAAAGAAAAAGATACCAAATACAAAGATAATATATGTACACTTATAAAAGGAAAAACGTTTTGGTGCAAAACTTTGAAAAAGAAATGCTTTTTATGATTTTTAGATGTTTTTTGTATTTTTTGAAAAATTTTAATTTTTATGGATTTTTGAAAATTTTTGACACGAAAAATAACGCTCACGAAAGAACGGATCCCAAAATTCAACGCGTCTCTCACAGAAAACCGTTAATCTTTACGAAAAGAGCCGACTGCGACGTCATTTAATAACTAGGTTTTCACTAAGTATCAAAGTTCGTTGTTCCAATCTTTTCGAATTGATTATTGGTAGAAAGTGCGACTCAATTGTCTTTTGGTGGAAAACAAATGGTTTGGTCGTAG
>JANFOE010000869.1:0-103625 GCA_025667525.1 Glebionis coronaria | reverse complement strand
ATCTCTACGGATTCACAACATATGTGTAATGATGACGGAAATGCCACTCAGGATACTGACTCGGAAGAGGACCGTGATTAGCTTGCGTCTATTATTGATTCTTTAAAACGTGAAATTAATGAAAACAAAGAGGCTAATAAACGTCTAAAGCAAGCAAACACATCCTTAGCCGAGGAGATAGACAGGCTTAAAGAGTGTGATTATGTAAAAGAAGCTAATCGACGAGTTGCGATAGCTAATGGTTTGGTATATGAACGTAAGGTGCTCAATGAACAATATTGTTCTGAAGTAACACACGAAATTCATATGTCAAAACAAAAGATATTGGAACTTGAAGAACAACTGCTGCTACATAAACTCCAGATTACTGAATTAGAGTCGGTTAACAAAGAACAAGCTGAGCTTTATAAAACTCGTGAAGAAAAGGATATTGAAAAAAATTCTTGCTTTGGAAAAGAGAGTCGATAGGCTAAACAACATTGTTTATAAAACGGGTCAGTCTATTCAAACTATGAATATGCTCAATAGAAATAT
The DNA here is from genome assembly GCA_025667525.1 of Glebionis coronaria. Taxonomy (NCBI): domain Eukaryota; kingdom Viridiplantae; phylum Streptophyta; class Magnoliopsida; order Asterales; family Asteraceae; genus Glebionis; species Glebionis coronaria. The sequence continues at coordinate 103,091 of JANFOE010000869.1, read as the reverse complement.
GAAAACGAGTTTTGTTAAGCCTGAATATCTCAAGAACGTTCAAACAATCAAGCCTGGTCTTTATGATATCGGTTGCTATAATGATAATCTTGCCCTTATGCTTTCCCTTGACTCTGAAGAAATCCTTCGTCGTGACGTAGAACGTCAATCCAACCTAAATGACTTCATCGCACCTTATGATTATACCGCATGGAATGAGAAACATGTCATTAACTTTGTCCCTCAAAAAGAGCGTTCATATGAACAAGACTATTTTCCTAATATTCCACCAACGGATAATCACACGGAAACGAAAAGTTCTTCAAAAAGGGGTTTCAAAAAGCAGTTAATTTTGTTAGAAAAGCGAATTTTGGATGAAAAACGTAAATGGGATGAAAAATATAAAGTGTTCAGCAATTTGAGTTTATAAAACAAGGTGTTTTAAATTTATACAAAGGTGTTGTCGATTATGAAAAAGTCTCTAGAGATACCGTTTGGAATATTAAACCTCACCCACAAGTAGAAGTCGTCATTCAACAATGTAATGTCCCAACCATCGATGACCTTTCAAACAATGTGGAAATGTTTTATAATGCTCTCATTGAAGAAATGACAACTGATTTAGGATATGTCAAATCTCTTGAAGATGAAGTTGATTTTCTTCAAACTAAATTAAAGACACAAGAAATCCAATTATCTAACGAAATTGATCGACTTTCACGGGAATTCTATCGTATAGATCATCTGAATGTTTTAGTTGTTGATAAATGTCACAATCTTGAGGTTGAGATTTCAAAAAAGGTTGAGTCATACATAGAACTTGAGAAAACATTTTTTAATCTTTAGAAAAGTTTTCACACCCTTGAACTTGCTTCACAAAGTGATGATCAATCTCATAATCAGCAAAAATGTCGCGAAATGGCAGCATCTTCGTTTCGTACTTTAAATGAAAAAGATTTTGTGATAAATGATTTGAAAGCTCATCTACAAGAAAGAGACATAGCAATCAGTGAGTTACAAAATCTCATTGCGAAACTGAAAGGAAAGTCTGATTTGGGTAAACCATCCGCTGTTCGTCAATCGAATGCGCTTAAATGCCCTAAATCATCTATTTTGGGAAAACCCCCACAGACTTTGCCTAATCTAGGAAATGATAAGAGCACAAATGTGATAGCACCAGGAATGTATAAGATGAACACTAGGCCCACTCAAACTAGAACATCGCGGTTACATCCGAAATCTAAGAAAACTAATCAACGCGTGTCTTCTTCTACAGGAGTAACTCCTACTACTAGCGTTAGCGGACCACAACTTAAGAGCACTAGAATGCAAGATAGAGTCATGCCTAACAATAGTCAAGGGAAGATGATGGAAGTAGAAGACCACCGTAGGAATTTTAAGTTTTCTAAAAATAAAACGTCTGTAACTGCATGTAATGACAGTTTGAATATTAAGACTTCTAATGTTAAATTTGTTTGTGTTAAATGTGGCAAATGTGCTCGTACTATTAATCATGCTGCTTGTGCTTTTAATCATAATGGCGTGAATGCTAGAACTAGGAAGCCTATTCTTGTGCCCACTAGTACTAGAAAACCCACAAGAACCGTGAACCAATCCATTGTCCAACCACTTAAGAATCTTAGTGCGTTAGAATCCACTACTCCGCGTAAACAAAACAGGTTAAATAAGCTTTATGAGAACATGATTAGGGCATGTACACGGGGGTACTCGAAATTTACACCATACGGATACAAATGGGTACCTAAGACAAACACTATATTAATTGGGACTATGAATGTTAGTTTGCCTATCGAATCTACATCTAGGTCTACTAATATTTTGGAACCTACTGCTATAAAGGGCTCCTAATTGTCAAAATCTACATTGTCTCCTAATTCTTATGCAGCTCGTCGAGATCATTCTCTTCATAATGGACTCTGGGTGCACCAAGCACATGACGAGCAATCTCAAGCTTCTAATAAACTTCGTAGAGAAGTTTCTAGGTACGGTACGGTTTGGAAATGATCAGTTTGCACCGATACTCTGATACGGAGATTTGGTTCAAGGGAATATCACGATAAAATGGGTTTATTACGTCGAAGGACTGAATCCCAATTTATTCCCGTTGGTCAATTTTGTGATGCGGATTTGGAAGCGGCGTTTCGGAAAACTACTTGCTATGTTAGAGACTACGATGGGAATGACCTTCTTACATGTTCTCGTGGTTCTGATCTCTACACAGTAACTCTTCAAGATACATCTTCAACAAATCCAATTTGCTGAATGGTGAAAGCTACATCCTCTCAAGCATGGTTATGGCATCAACGATTGTCACATCTAAACTTTGACACCATCAACTTGCTTTCGAAGAATGATATTGTGACCGGTCTTCCTAAGTTAAAATTCGTCAAAAACCATCTTCTTCTTATGAGTTGGGGAAAGCAAAACGGAAGTCTTTCAAAACAAAGACTATCCCAAGCTCAAAAGGACGATTGGAACTTCTACACATGGATTTATGTGGTCCCATGCGTGTAGAGTGTATTAACAAGAAAAATTATATTCTCGTGATTGTTGATTATTACTCTAGATACACTTGGACTTTCTTCTTAAAGTCCAAAGATGAAACACCGGAGGTTCTCAAAAACTTTCTCAAGATGATACAACACATAGGGGTACTGAATTTTTAAACAAGGCTTTGCAATCTTATTTTCAAAAAGAAGGCATCGAACATCAAACGTCTATTGCTCGAACTCCTGAACAAAACGTCGTTGTCGAAAGACGGAACCGTAGTTTGGTTGAGGCAGCTCGAACAATGCTTTCTGCATCAAAGTTACCACTATTCTTCTGGGCTGAAGCAATTGCAACTGCCTTTTATACTCAAAATCGTTCTCTAGTAATCCCTAGACATGAAAAGACACCTTACCACATCATCAATGGTAGGAAACCTACTGTTATATTCTTTCACGTATTTGGATATTTATGCTACATTCTTAAAGACGGTGAGAATCTCGACAAGATGAAAGAAAAAGGTGATGCATGTATCTTTGTGGGGTATGCTACCTTGTTGAAAGGATATCGAGTTTACAACAAGAGAACAAAGATTAGTGTCGAAACAATTCATGTGAACTTTAACGAATTTCCACAAATGGTACTTGATCACAACAGCTCAAGTCCCGCACCTCAATGTCCATCAATGGCACCTACACAAAATAGTGTACGTCTTGTGCAAGAATGTCAAGAAAGTACTCCTACAGCAGACTCGACGGATACAACACAAATGAATGAGTTGGTTGATTTATATGATCCAATGTTTGAAGAATATTACTATGGAAACAATCAAGTTGTGTCAAAGCCTTCCGTTGTCAATACTGCTGATGCACCCGCACAAAGTCACCAAGACACAACTACATCTACTACAGCAACCGTTGCTCAAGAGACAATTCCATTGGATACTCAACAATCTCAAGAAACTGTCATACAACCAACCTCACAAACCGTCAATGCTGAAGGATGAAACAACAATCAAGTAGTCGATGCACAACATGACGAAGATGAATTTATCAACCCGTTCGGTACACCGGTACACGAAGTCAGAGAGTCTTCTACTCAACATGTTGATCCGTCCAACATGCATACATTCTACCAACGATATCCATCCACTCATCATTGGACTCATGATCATCCATTGGAGCAAGTCATTGGAAATCCTTCACAACCGGTTCGAACACGCAGACAACTCGAAACTGATGGCGATGTGTGTATGTATGCACTCACCGTGAGTTCAAATGTACCTACAAACATCAAGCAAGCCATGACTGATCATGCGTGGATTGAATCAATGCAAGACGAAATTCATCAGTTTGAACGCCTAAATGTTTGGGAACTTGTTGACAGACCCTATGGAATGTAAATTTTATATTTCAAATGGATCTGGAAAAACAAACTGGATGAAGAACAAACCATCATCAAAAACAAATATCGTCTTGTGGTTAAGGGACACCGTCAACAAGAAGGCATAGACTATGATGAATCATTTGCTCTAGTTGCCCGTTTGGAAGCTGTCAGGATATTCCTTGCTTATGCTGCACATAAGGGCTTCACGGTTTTTTAGATGGACGTTAAAACTGCTTTTCTCAACTGTCATTTCAAGGAAGAAGTGTATGTGAATCATCCCGAAGGATTCATCGATCCTCATCATCCTGACAAAGTCTATCGTCTAAAGAACGCTGTATATGGACATAAACAAGCTCCAAGGGCATGGTACGAAGAACAATCAAACTTCTTGGTTTCCCAAGGATTTTAAAAGGTTCTATTGATCCTACTCTCTTTACTAATAAATATGGGGATGACATACTGCTGGTTCAAGTTTATGTTGATGACATTATTTTTGGTTCTACGAACCCAAAACTTTCAAAACGTTTTGAAAAATTAATGCACAGCAGATTTGAAATGTCAATGATGGGGGAGCTAAAATTCTTTTTAGGCCTCCAGATTCATCAAGCCCCACGTGGTATCTTCATTAACCAAGCTAAGTATGCTCAAGAGATACTTAAAAAGCATGGTATGACCTCATGTGCTCGCGTTGGTACACCATTGTCGACCAAATCCCTAGACACTGACTTGTAATCGTATCCTGTAGATCAAACATGATATCGCAGCATGATCGGGTCACTTATGTGCCTTACAGCCAGCAGGCTTGATATTCATCATGCCACATGCTATTTTGCACGATATCAAGCCAGACCTACTCAAAAGCACCTCAAAGAGGTTAAACGGATCTTTCGGTACCTTAAGCATATCATTCACATAGGACTCTGGTATCCGAAGGAAACCGGTTTTCATCTAACAGCTTTTTTAGATTCTGATCACGCAGGTTGCCTTGATAGTCGAAAAAGCACTTCTGGTAGCGTACAATTTCTAGGAGAAGATAAGCTTGGGAGCTGGTCGTCAAAGAAACAGGATTGCACTTCGCTCTCATCAGCTGAAGCAGAATATGTGGCTCTATCCGCGTGTTGTGCTCAAGTCCTCTGGATGACAACTCAACTCACGGACTATGGCTTCCACTTTGATACAATACCTATGTATTGTGACTCAAAGTCGGCCATAGCCATATCTTGCAATCCGGTTCAGCACTCCCGTACCAAGCACATAGCAGTCAGATATCACTTCACCAAGGAACAAGTGGAACGTGGTATCGTAGAATTATACTTTGTCAGAACTGAGTACCAGATAGCAGACTTGTTTACTAATGCCCTATCTTAAAGTAGGTTTCAGTATCTCGTTGTCCGTCTTGGTATGAAGTATATGACTCCAGAAGACTTGGAGGTTTTGGTAAATGAAGCTTCTTGATATTTTCTCATTATGACTTCTAAGCGCATCACAGTTTAGGACTCGAACCTCAAATAAGGAAAGTTTATCACAGATGATAACTTATCCTTCTCAACGAGAAATTCATATTTCTCGGTCATGAACTTTTCATAAAAACATTCTAATTTTTTAAGTTCATGAAAAATGATCTCTAAGTAAATGTCAACTTAGAACTCAAACTTTAACTTAAGGAAAGTTTATCACGGATGATAACTTATACTTCACAACGGGAAATTTATTTTTCTCGGTCATGAGCTTGTCACAAAACAATGAAAGTTTTGAGCTCATGAACAACAAGCCCGAAAGGGAAGTGTACGTTTCAGTGCGCTTTCTCTAAGCAATAGAAGAGAAGTCTTCTAACCTGATTATTTTAAAACCATTGAACACAATTTTTCAAGAATTTCTCAAAATATTTTTCTAAATCTCTCAAAATTGTGTGTTCAACACTCCCTTCCTCATATGTGGTTTTTATATCTCAAAATTGTTATATGTTAATTTGATCAATTTTTGAGGGGGAGCATTTTAAAATCAAGCCTTTAATGATGTTGGGTATATCTAAGAAATTGTCATATTTTATGTATCCAACACATTCCAAAAATGGTTTAAAACTGTCATAAGTCATAAATTATATCAGACAAGGCATCTCAACTCCGTACCTCAACATATTTTGTGGTGTCGTTTTCTCCAAAATTTTGTCAAATGTTGTTATAAGACACACATATATTGTTGAGGGGAGCTACCCGACTAATGTTCCATGTTTCATGCTTGCACACATGTTTCTCTCCCATCGGTTTTCGGAAAACTGTCTTATTTTAATCTATTGTTATCTCTAATATGATGTTTTTATATTAGAGATAGGGGGATAAAATGTGATTAAAATGTAATATATCGCAACATGTTATCTTAAAGACTAAAGTGCAACTCTTTCCTTCACATGGTAAACTATTATTTAAATATTGATGCATGTGTGTAGGGGGAGTATTTCGGAAATATAAAACATTCAAAGTGTAATAAGTTTTGATTTTTATCAAGCACTTTGAATGGTTTTCAATGGTTTATGGTTACGATCTTTACCAAAAACAACCTACAATCCATGACGGAACGATGGAGTCAAAAGGTGGTTTAGGATAGGAAACTAAGTCCTATGATCCAACCATAACAGGAGGGATCTACCCAAGGACATCCCATAGCTAAAAATAGTTGTCCTTAGGAAAGATGGAGTTGAATAAAGCTGATGCAGACCAATTGGTAAGTTAGCACTAGAACAATCACAACAAGGTGCTAATGATGACGTATTGGTAAGCATTGAAGGAGTTGAATATTCTATGCAACTTAGGTAGAAACCGGGTGAACACATGTATTGAAGACAAGTGTCATGGACCCAGTGATACGATGCACAACCCTTCCCCATCCATTCGAGTTTCTCTCAACAGAAAATTGTCTCATTGTCACGAAGATCAACTCATATCTCTTGACTTTCTCACTCCGAGTTAGTTAAAGGTGGCAGTCTACTCCAGCCTCCGATTACCAAAATGCACTTATCGAGTCTAGAGCCAAAAGAGATCTATCTATTATCTCATTAGGACACAATCGAGTCCTACGCATTATCCTTATGATATTGCCAGAACATCTGACTGATACGGTTCACAATGAAGATGGAAATCCTGCTTGAGCCAACATCAAACAAGCTAATGGTAGGTAACTTGTGCGATTCTACACGAATCAAACTTGTGAAAACTGGAAAGCAACTAAGTTTGGATTCTTAATTGATTCAAACTTGATTCCAGGTTTCTTCTCAAAATCCATGTGATCTTGCCAGAACGTTCAGAGTGACACTCTTTAGTGCTCACAGTGACGAATGGAAATCCTTCCAGTGTCAACATCAAACAGCACTGCGGTAGGTGACTCGTAAGATTCTTTAATAATCGAGCTTGTGACAAACTGGAAAGCAACAATGGTGCGATTCTTTTAGAATTAAACATGTTCCAGGAATTCTGAATTGATGACTCTAATCAGACGGATAATTTATCCTTATGATTCACTCTTTATGTTCGTAGTCTTCTTTGAGACGGTCGAGTAAAGAGAACTTGCTACTACCACCGGGAAACCCTGTCAAGGAGGTTCTTAATTGAATCTACCCAATCACAGGTACAATATCCGATACCGTCTAACGGTCTTCACCGACCAGAGGTAAAACGCTACCGAGTTAGGATAAAATGTTCAAAGCCATCTTATCCGTGTCTATATATGTTTTTGCATATCAAGAAGGTGGCGTAGCTGTGTACTAACCGATGTCGATTTAGAAGTCACAAGAGCACAAGATGGCGATAATCAAGATACTTAAGAATGTAAGAATGTAATAGGTCATCTTGTCACAAGAGCTCAAGATGAACACTATCAAGAATAGATTAATGATCTCAAGCACTCAAAGTCAAATGATAAAGGCTCAAGATAAAGATCACAAAGGCATGAAGGAACAAAACAGTTACAAACAAGATCAAGACCAAGATACAAGACCTAAGAAGGAAGATCACCTCTACAAGAATGTATTCACTCAATCATCTTATGCATTTTAAAGATGACCGATACATTAGGGGAGATTGTTAGCTATATATTTTATATAGTCGAACAAGAATATAATAGGTAATCTTAGTCGTTCAAGGTCTTGTATTGTACTTCCTCCGTCCCAAATTAATAGTCCCCCGACAAAAAACACATTGTTTTAGAAAACATCACTATCACTGCATTCTCTCTCTTACTTTTTTGCAAAATGACACTCTTACCCTTATGCAATTAATTAAAACTTTATATATAATTTGTAATTTCTAATACCACTAGGTGCCATATAGTAAATTCGTTACATTACTTACATCTATTTTTGGAAGGGGACTATAATTTTGGGACCTCCCAAAATGGTATAAGGGACTATAAATTTGAGACGGAGGGAGTAATAGGCTAGTCGAGAAAACCGGGCTTGGACTTTAAGCTAATATTGTATGAGTTATGGGCGTAAGCCCAAGCCAAGCCAAGCCCGGCCAAAGAAACAAGCCCATGAGCCCACCAAGCTCATGGGTATATAAACCCTCTTCCATGTGTGGAAGAGGGTGTTGGTTCATTTTACTTTCTCTCTCTAGTAAACATAAACCTTCCACCATCTCTCTTGTTTCTCTCTCTACTTTTCTACTCTTTCTCTCTCTAGAATCTTGTGTTATGGATTAAGTGGGATTAACAGTATGGGACAAATCATGGCAACCATGTGGCCTTAACAGGTTTTGTTGAATCAGACTACACTAAGGATCCGGATAAGGGTAGGTCTCTCACTGGTTACACATTTTTAGTACAAGGATATGTTGTAAGCTGGAAGTCAACGCTACAACACGTGGTGGCTCTTTCAACTACAGAGGCGGAGTATATGGCCCTTACGGAGGCTGTGAAGGAAGCTATTTGGCTAAGAGGACTCTTGGAAGAGTTGGGCGTGAAGCTCAACACTGTTGTAGTTAATTGTGATAATCAGGGCGCGATTTACTTATCGTGGAATCATGTTTTTCATGAAAGGACTAAGCACATCAATGTGTATTATCACTTTATCAGAGAAGTATTGGAAGTGAAGATGGTTGAAGTTCTGAAGGTGGGTACGGAACACAATGCTGCAGAAGCCTTGACGAAGGTGGTACCTGGACGCAAGTTATAACACTGCTTGGAATTGCTGAGTGTTGGGATATGGTAATATATGCCTAAGGTGGAAATTTTTATGTTTACTCTTTATATTCGCCTAAGTCGATGTCTATGGTATAAGGGTCTAGTTTCCTAAGAGCTGAGAATAAAGGTCGGTTGGCAATGTCTAAGAACAACCCGACTCGTAGGACTTGTAGTAGTCGGTTCCCCCTCATCTCTATAAAAGGAGGTGATGGGGAACAAACAAACACGTCATTCTTTCAATAACTAATCGAGAATCGGTTAGGGTTTACCTTGTGGGCGTGGCTTCTACTTTTTTGTCGATTCTGCGTGTGTGTGTTCTTCGATCAATATTCCCGCATCTAGATAACCAGGATTGTAGGGATTAAACCCTATATATATATATATATATATATATATATATATATATATATATATATATATATATATATATATATATATATATATATATATATATATATATATATATGTATATATATATGTATATATATATATATATATATATATATATATATATATATATATATATATATATATATATATATATATATATATATATATATATATATATATATATATATATATATATATATATATATATATATATATATATATATATATATATATATATATATATATATATATATATATATATATATATAGTGAAGCGCTATATGCAGAACCACTTTTTTGGTACAGAACCTACAGAACCAACTTTTTACATGTAATAATGCATGATGTACATAGTACCATTGCAAGATGACAATTTAGAAATTATCTACTAGTCACTTTAATAATCAGAAAATAAACCAAGGGTAATTTAGGTATTATGTATTTATTCCTTATAATATGGTAGTTTCCATCATATTCATAACTTCCTAAACCTAAATCATATCCTAAAATCAAACACACCGCCTCTCCTTTTCTATGATTCATCACCTGTTTTTTTCTTTCTATCGAGCAATCATAAACCACAATAAAAAATATTGTCGACTCCTTAATGGATCTATAATTCGGCATGAAAAAACATAGTAGATCTATTTCGATCGAGCAAGCATGAACGTTTTAAAAAAGATGAATGCATCCAATCATCAAGAGATCTCAAGGAAAACTTATGCAAATCCAATGGCCGGTATTTTTTCATACGATCCATTAAAAAATCATCTTTTTCTCCCAGGTTCCAAAACCATATCACCACAACCCCAGCCTGCCGATACATATTTGGCCGATTGCGGTCAAGCAGAGATGGTCGTCGAATTTCAGATCTTCGCCGGATGTGTCCTCCAGATCTAATCAAACTTCTGGTGGAAGGTCAAGCGTAGATGCGTAAAACCTATTAGCTGCCTCTTAGTTGTTCCATTGTTCTATAGTCAAACAACGAGTGTAAGTTTTTTTTTTAATTCGTATACTAGCAAGGATATGTATGAAACAAAAAGTTGTTTTTTAATTTGATCTGGATCTAAAATACGTATGTGTTAGATTGACAAATTGGATGGATATATACCATATAAACATGAAAATTAAAATATGTGATAATATGAGTGACACCTGTTTGCTATTATATCTTGTGATTTTAATATAGTAATATTTTTCTTTCATTTTCAATTCCCAATCACATGATCTTGGTTTATTTATATACTATCATTCATCTACTCATAAGCCATCTAGAGATTTCTTACGTACATAAAATAATTTTATTGAATGAAGTGCGTTTATATATTTGTTAAAACATGCGATAGGTGAGATAGGCAACCACTAAAATACGGTAGAGGTTTTAATCGGGCTCATCCCGTTTGTTTTTTAACATATATATTTTTTGGCAATAATTTTTTTAAATATTTATACCTTACTTTATCAGCAAGTGTGTAATTTAACATGGTATAATTTGATATAACTAGATTTTTATGTTTTTATGTATTTGTTTTACAGGATCACGGATGGCTCATTCATAAGAATGATGGTGTGCGTAAATGTTCTCATTCTCGAAGTTGTGCACAAATGTTCTTGAAGCCGTACATATATGTTTTTGAAGCCGTACATATATGTTTTTGAAGCTGTGCATATATGTTCTCGTTCTCGAAGTTGTGCAGACATGTTTTTGAAGCCGTACATATATGTTTTTGAAGTCGTGCATATATGTTCTCGTTCTCGAAGTTGTGCAGACATGTTTTTGAAGCCGTACATACATGCTTTTGAAGTCGTACATATATGTTTTTTTGAATCTCTTAGACATCAGTAGTATTCAACAATGCACATTTTTATTTGTATTGAATTTGATATTAAATTTGTGTATTGAATTTATATATCTGCTTTGCAACAAATTTAAAGATTACAATGTTTATGGTTTTTCTATAAAATAATATATAAAAATGGAATAGTGTTATTGTTGTTTTAAGGAAAAACTAAGTTGCATGGCTAAACAAGTACGTAAGAAACATAAAAAAACTTATACTCCGTAATATTTTAAAAACACATACGTACCTCATATTATTTAAAAATTGAATATTTGAAAGAAAATAACATATAAAAATTCCCAAGATTAAGCTTCTTTAAAAAATGTTTTTGATTAAATGTTTTAAAAATAAGTCAAAATGTATTTTTCCTATTATACCCTTTTGATAACAATAAATTTTAATGTAACTAAAATAAGTTTTAAATATTTTCACAAATGCCATCTTGCATTGATATGATGTACATCATGCATTATTACATGTAAAAAGTTGGTTCTGTAGGTTCTGTACCAAAAAAGTGGTTCTGCAAATAGCGCTCCCCTATATATATATATATATATATATATATATATATATATATATATATATATATATATATATATATATATATATATATATATATATATATATATATATAGGGGAGCGTTAACGTGGTATACAGTCTTAAAATAGGTTACGATAGGTACACTTCTTGACCGTTAGATCAAATTTGATAGATTAATGTGTAACATCTTTTGATGAATGGCTAATTTGTAATTATAAAAGGCCAATGGAATTATGTATCATTTAAATGAAGAAAAACACAGTGTTTTATATTAGAATCACTATCCGTAATATACGTCTATCCCTAAAATAATGCAAATCTTCTTTCAGATTCAAGAACTGAAACAAGGTGTTCTTCAAAGATGCATACATGTAAGTGACACATTTATGTTATTTTTTCACATGAATTCTTGTTGTATTTTATATTGCTCGAGGAAGTGGGTGATTTACTAATATTAGGATGGATGTTAATTATTTGATTCATTACTAAAATTAGGGCTTATGTAAATTGAACAATGACACAATACTAAAATTAGGGCTTTTCTAATTTGTGGGATACAATACAGAATTTAGGGCTTTGTAAAAAGTGCCCTACATTAGTAAATTAAAAACTGTTTGGTATAAGTCGTAATAATTGACGATGTACCATGTTTTCTTGTGTGTGAATTATAGTATTATAGAGTGTATGATTGGGGCTTGTTCAATGGTCCTATGATTCTTCTACTTGTGTGATACATGTTATAGTATCCATCCTATATGTTATTTTGTTAGTGAAAAAAGTTTCATTTTTGTGGTTTGTATATCTAAATAATAATTTGTATCATGGGTACTATATAGGCATTCCAAGACACCTATCAAAATCTGGTCTTCGTATATGTTGAACAAATTGGAAGCGAACGTTTTCCCCAAGGATGATGGTGTCGATACTAATGTTGGTAAAGAAGCAAAAGTTGAGGGTAAGTGTTACTTATTTCAATTTGAAATCCTATGAAATATATATACTTGGATTAAAGAAACTTATTGACAGTTGAAATGTACGTAGTATATGTTTATATAGTAGTGATGAAGAAATACTTTTGGAAGACGATGACGTGGATGAAGATTACTATAGCGTAGGTATGCCAACAGACTTAGAGGTACTGATCTGAGCCGCCCATTTGCATAAAAATTGTGACCATGATAAACCGGTTCATTTTCTGATCAAACGCGAGCCCATGTCTGGCCGACCCAAGTTCAAAATGACCTTACATGTCGTAGACCTGTCAGTTTTCAGAAATTAACAATTAAGGAAATCGGAAATTATATCCTAGTGTTATGAGCTTAACAATGTGCAAAACCATTTTGATCTGCATAACAATTTTGACCAATTTGCATAACCATATGAACATTAAGTCTGTTATGATCTAGTACATATTCTTATATGACCCATTCGCAGACCCTCACCAATTTTGGACTTTCACATGATATCTTAATGTTTTTATCCGACCTATGTGCATAATCATTTTGACCTGTTTGTGTCACTAGTTTGACCATGCTAACCTCATACATTACTATTCTTTTGGAATTTAACCATGATTGCCTAATGTTTTTATATGACCTATGTGCATAGCAATTTTTACCCATTTGCATCACCAATTTGACCATGATGACCTGATATATTACCGTTAATTTAAAAAGATCAGGTTTATTCCAGACAACTAAAAGTTAGAAGACTGTAATACTAATCGAATAATTTTCTTGGTCATGTAGGGTATATCGCCGTGTCTATGGATGAAGTACTGGTAAATAACCCGGTGGCATCTGGTTTTCTAAAACTAAAGGAACTGAGGGATCAATCGTTTGCAGTCCGTACGTACTCTCAGCGACCTAGAGACAACCCAGAGGAAGAGGAAGATAATTCGACCAACTTTAGCTTCTATACACCCCGGAAATGGACAAGTTTATAGTTATTATAGACAAGTTTAATTTAATCTTATGTGTGTGTATGTTAAGACGTCTGGATATATTATTTTTATGATGCATGTGTTAATTTAATGAAATATTGGATATGATAGAAAAACTGTTTTTTACATAATGTGACACATTTATTTGGTTATTTGACTACTTTTTCTGATTTAAACCCACTTTTCAATATTTGTCCTTAATTCGTAATGTTGCAGAGTTTAATTGCTGGAGTTTTGCGGTTTTTCAACTGGTATGCGAACACCATATATCATTGATATATACCTCCATATACAATTCACATAGAACACCAACTAATAATAGAAAACATTCAAACTTGATAGACTCTAGTCTACCTTGCAAATTTATTTATATCTTTTGTAAATGAAACTCATGAAAAATCCTACTGATACGTATATGATTCGTGACTGATAATCAACCTTGAAATTTTATTTATATCTTTTGAAACGGAAATTTAAACAAAATTCTACTGATCAAATAATCATGTTTCGAGTGATACATTTCTCAACTGATACAAGATCCTACATACATTTCTCGACTGCTACAAAATCCTACATACGTTTCTCGACTCGTACAGATGCGTTTCTTGGCCAGCCAATAAATTAGTATAGCTGTAATGAGTATCCAACCAAGAATCATCAAGCTGTGAATGCAAATTCAGATTAATAAAATCAGATATGGGCATCTTCGGACGCAACAATAGCAAATAATTTAGAGGAAGCCTTCTGCAGAAAGAAAAAACAATAATTCATATGAGTCTACCACATGAATATGTGAAATACAAACATGCCTTCACTTACAAATCATCCTAAACACGTTTATGGTCTCAAATTCGAGACTTAAAGCATTACTAATCATTTTTATGGAACTTATCAGTACTAGTCGTTATATTTAAAGGTAAAGAAACTTGAGCTACTGAATCACCTACAAAGATAATCGAAGACAAATTGTTAAGATTGTAAACTGTATAATTAGAGTTACTTACGACATAGTCCAATGAATATCAAGTGTCCACATGGAAGTTCCCTTGACCCGTGTACAATGTACAGAACCACACTTACAAAGTGTGATACATATAGTGCAACCATAGCTTACTATATTAAAGCCTTGCTGGTGTAAGTACTTTCCGAAGCCACTACATATAATTCAGAAGAAAGCTTATCAGCTACTTATGAACACTTAATGAAAATGCATGTATATTTTGCCATTATGACAATATTTTCACTTATTGTCTATGTTACAAATATCTTGTAACAATCCACGAATGAGGAGAAAGTATTTTCCTCAACTTACAACGTAAGAATCTGGTAACACTTTCCAAAATGTAATTGCAGAAACCCCTTCATAACATTACTGCATGACTACCTTGGAAGTCTCTGCTACTTTTTGTTTCAGTCTCTTGGATGATATTATCCATTTTTCTATCTGCATTTCTTCATATGCAACCGTTGCAGCGACAGAAAAAAATAGAAAATTTCTTCTTCGTAGATGCTGAAGTCCATCTTATTTTAACGTGTATGTCAATCTAATAATAATATTGCAGTAATTAATAAAACTATCATCACAAATCAAGTATTCATAATGAAAGTTTGATTAACAATTGTAACATAAGTATCTACATGTTGCTTATGTGCATACACTACACTCGCTAGTTACAAAAGCTAAAAAGACATTTAACGGATGTGCTCCAGATCTTTAAAGACTACAAGTAGTTGTACTTGTTGAAGTTCTTCAAATTTGCAATCGTTCCACACACAAACCTCATACAACAACTCATCAAGTATCAATCAGTTCCACACTCAAACTAAGAATAGAAGTGATGTGTCAATAAAAAAAACTAATACTTAGTATATATAAGTATGATCACCAAAACATAAGGATGAGCATTTTGACCCGAATCCTGAATCCGAACCTGAACTGTACCGATTCCCGGTACCCGAATCACGTTCGGTATGGGACAGGGACTACAAAATAAGGTGGAAAAAATTCCGGACCACTAATTCGGTACAGGACCGATACCAAATCGGAAAATTCCCGAAAAAGACACGAAAATCCCGATTTCCCTGTACCGGTACATCCCATTCGGTACGGGTTCAGTACATAATTTTTTAGATCCGTAAAAAATCTGGAGCATTATATCGGGACGGGAGCTCATCCCTACCCAAACATGTATCACCTAGCAAAAATAAAAAAAATAGCTAATGCATATATATTAAAGCTACTGTAGAAAATTACTTTTGGATCCAACAACTAGTGTGCACATCTAGTTCCAGTTTTGTCAAGAAAGCAGCAACGACATTCCATTTATATGAAAAATGACTGAAAAGCTAAAAAAATGTGACCCCCATGAGCAAACGTGGTTTACATTCTTACAACAACTAAGACTCGGAAAATATCAAATGTCCTAAGACTCGGAAAACAACCAAAAGAAGTCGGCATCTATAAAGCATTGACACTTCTAACTTCAAGCACTATTCTTTCCTTAAACAACAATCATCATCAACAACATGGAAAGAAAATGCTAAAGTGCTGATACATTCTTACAACAACTACTGAAGTCAGTTGTTAGTATTTCAAATTTTTAATCAAAACATAAATAAAACGACACATTGATGATTGATCTAATCATAAATACCAAATAGCCTCTTTTATTTTATTAAGACACTTATCTACACGAAGGACAAGAAAAATATGAAAGCCAAAAAGCAATATCATGGATAATTTTCTAATGATACCGTCAATAGCAGACATCATAGGGATTAATTGCTAGTGATGGAGGGAGATAGAACCAAGGGTAGCAAGCCGTAGATGGCGTCGGTGGAAGAAAACCAAACAGAACATAAGCCGATCTCCGATCAAGGTGGAAGAATCCATAGAAGGCGTCGATACAGAACCAAAAGTGGACGGAAACCATCATGGATCTTTGATGTCGGTGGCACGCGGTTGATGAATAATGATCTTGGGTTTCAACGGAGACATGAATGATGGATACTCACATGTTTTTTATTTTTGAATTACATTTGATAAGATTTTCCATTATTCAGTTCCAATAAAGTTTATGAGAAAATGATTAATGGATACAAAGACAAGAAATGTTTTTGAAATAGGAGAAATGAAAGCTACGAGTATCAATTTTGGGGAATGAAGGATGTAGATGTCTAGCTAGTTTCTACTATTTGGGATGAGAAAAACAATAATTTCCAATAATACCCTTATTTTTTCACTAACAATTTTGATTTAATTTAAATAGTAAAAGTAAATATCCACATGTCAATATATAATTGGTGCCTATTATAATGTATTTTAAGTTGTACACCATATGAACGCAAATCTATATATATATATATATATATATGTATATATATATATATATATATATATATATATATATATATATATATATATATATATATATATATATATATATATATATATATATATATATATATATATATATATATATATATATATATATATATATATATATATATATATATATATATATATATATATATATATATATATATATATATATATATATATATATATATATATATATATATATATATATATATATATATATATATATATATATATATATATATATATATATATATATATATATATATATATGTTGTAATTTGATTATATGATTGTTTGATGATTATTTTAATACGTATACGAGATATTTATACGACGTAGATTGTCACAAGAAATCCTAACTCCCCTAACAAATTAATCGAAGCTATTCCTGTAGGAATTTTAGCTATTCCAGATCTAAACCAAGTTGTGGATATTTATGATCCCAAGAAAATGGTTGATATTCGTAGAAATGTTGATATTAGTTGATTGTGGTATTAAAGAAGAATTGGCGAGATTAAATCTGATATCGATGTCATGACGATCTTTCTTTATAGAGTGGAGTTTGACAAAACCGTACCACCTGGAAAGGTGTCATCTGATTCGGTGTCACCCAATTCTTAAATTTGAAATCAGAAAAGGTAAATGTTGCACTTGAGGCTGTCATTGGATCCATTACCCAAAGGCCTCATGCTACTTGTACCTTTCCGAGAAGTCTAATTGAATGTGTGAGTCATTTTATACTAGCGACTCATTTGATAACTATTGTTGTAAGAGCTATAGGATTGGAAATTAAGTGTTGTACATATCGAGCTTTTATTGTTCTTTCAAGGTCTAAGAATAAGGTTGAAAGTATTGGAGAATGAGGTAGGATGTCGCATTGAGTATTAGTTGATTGAAACTTGAATAAAGTAAAATTTAACTCGTATGGAATATGAGATTGTTAAGAGGAAGTCGTTAAGTCTTGTGATTGAATTATAAGGTTTTAAATGATTGTTGGTTCGTGTTAAGGGTTGTTCCTAGACCATTGTCCAATGACGAGGATGCCCAGTGTCCAAGAAATAAATTGAAGAAATCTTCTTCTAAATTGGGACCGATGGATCTTCCATGACAGGTAGAACACCTAATGACTATTGTATATTAGTATTCATTGTGGTATCTTTTAAAATCCCTAATTTAACTGAGACATCAGTTGGCAGGATGAGTCCTTGGAATTGTATGACATGGCGACACGTAATGTGTTACAGTACAATTTTGACTTGTTTGTGATTAATGAAAAGACTACATTTGATTGCTAAATCTTACATGTATCGATGTTATCTATCTTTTATTGCTTTATCCTAATGTTTGCATTAGTGATGCAACCGTTGAACAAGTACTCATCTCGATTTAAGTTACGTTGTGGATTATTCTTTTTGAGTGCCATCGAGGTCATGAACCCCATGATTGATTGGCTAAGCTCATTTCCTATCATATTGTAGTTAGTTCTTGGTGAACAACTTTTCCTCACTCTTTTGTAGATCACTCATTGTTTTTATAAAGTTAAAACAGTATCCCTTGATAAAAATTAAATTTTTGTCACCATATGGATTATTCAAAGTGAGACTTATAAATAATCGTTATCGAAGTAAAGTTGTTTATGAAACACTTTGGAAAACTTAATTGTTTCCATAACAAAGAACATCTCTGTAAATTCATTTTGATTCTTATTTCAGAATTAAGCATGAAAATATATATATTTTAAACCTGATGACAAAGTTTTGGGAGGAACCATGCAAGGCTGATTAGTAGTCACCATAAAAATTATTAATAAACACTACATTTTTGTAATTATGAAAGATTGAATTTTTACGAGATCTGCAAGAAGTGCAAAATAGGGACATATTGTTAGGGACACCTACATATGTGCCCGTACCATTTATTTTTCTGAATCGAATTTACTCATCTATGGATATTGTCTTAATTGACAATTGATATTCCCTTATTGTCTAATTTCTCTCATGGTAAGATTCTTTGGAAAAGTATCTAATTATCGAGTGTTGACACCCGACTGGGTGTATTGACGTTCCTATCATTTCTTTTGATTAGATTTCATTTGAATGATCTGGGTAACGATCCGAGGAGCTTTCGAATGCGTACTCAATTCATGAAAACATGGGATATATTCATATTCGTTAGTGTTTTCGTCTGCATCTGATTTGAAATTCTCTTGCGTATATTATGCGTTGACCTTACTCTTTTAATGGTAGTTATGTCTCCAGATATCCTTGAATTTGTGAAGGATTATGAGTTATTATTAGTCTTTTGAGACGTTCTCATCTTATCAACGACAATAAAACTGAAAAGTTGGTAGTGTCATTAGAATGGATTGGTTGATTATGACATGACGACATTGTCTTAATCGATGGGAACTCTAGTAGAATTCCCCTAAAAAGATAAGATGTTGATTATCAAAGGTGATCTAAATAATTCCCGATGGATGACCATATCCTGCATTTAGGCTTGAAATTATACCCTGAATGGTTATGAACTAGTCATAGATCTTGTAATCTAGGAAGAACCTAAAGTGAATTTATTAAAAGATGTTTCTGTTATCTGAAACTTTCGGAGGTATTTGCTGGTGAATTACCTAGACTTTCGCCATTACGGCAATTTGAATTTGGTATTGATTATATTCCCGGTGCCGCACCTGTGGCGTGTGCACTGTATGTCAGAACCATCTGAATCAAAAGAGTTACTGTAGAACTAAGTGAGTTGTCGGAGAAAGCTTTTATTCGACCAAGCTCGTCATCATGAAGAGCTATGGTGTTATCATTCCTTATAATTATTGGTTACCATGAACTAGGTAAATTGATGATCAAAATCTATACCCATTACCCAAGATGGAAGATTTGTTCGATCATTTACAAGGTTCTAGCGTATATTCAAAACTTTGATCCACTGCATGGTTATCATCAACTTCGTGTCCGCAAAGAAGATTATCTATTCCAGTCACTACATCCAGAACTTGTAATGAACATTATGAGTTTCATGTTATGTCGTTTGGATTGACCAATACACATGTAGCATCCATAAATTTGGTGAATCACGTGTGTAGGATGTAATATAATAAATTCATGCTTGTGATCATTAAGAACCATCTGTTTGTTTCTAAGAATAAGAAGGAGTTAGTAATCATTTGTAGACTGCCCTGCGTTGGCCGAGCAGTAAAAACCTATACCTTGAGTACTTAACATATGATTTAAGGCTTGATCCTTTACATTATTTGACCGTGTGATTAATAGATAATGGAATCTATATTGACTCTTCAAAGATTAGAGCCATTAAGGCTTTGGGTTATACCAAAAAGAAAGTGCAAAAACGTTTTGACAAATATTTATCAAAGGATTTTTAAAAAATTATTCCCTTATACCCAAATCATCTAACTAAACTCCCTTAGGAGTAGATGTTTGTGTATACCTTAAGACAACCTAGGAGGAATTGAGAAAACCATTTAAACCATGACTTGGAATTGGAAACGACAATTTTTGCTTTTCAACTAAGAAAATTTTAATCAAAGTATAAACGAAGATTTTTCGAACATTTACGGATCTTATTAATTACTTTCGATAAATCAACAAGAATCGTGTTAATTAAATTCAAATTATTTTGAACATTTTTCTATAATTGGACGAACTGATAAATTTAAAACTTTTTACGTTTACGTTTCATAAAAATAAAAAATTTATTATTTAATTACTTGTAATAATTATCGACGCTCTAAACGTCGGATTAAGCAAAACTGATAAAAATAATAGTTGAGACGAAGCTAAAAACTTAGAAAATATGAAGAAAAAAAAATTCTGAATGAATTGTGGTCATGATAATTATTTCATCAGGAAAGGTGAATGTAGATACTGGCACATTATGTAGAAAAGATAAAGAATCAATTATGATGTGTTCCTTAGTAATGAACTGTGCAAAATAATTTGCCCGAACAATTTAAAAATAGCTGATGCTTGTAAGAAGGATAATATAGATAAAAAAGGGGGTTCACGGCTAATGTGAACCACTAGAAATGAGAGCCGATGGCGTTAAATGTTTAAAAGGCCGCTTGTGGTTGCCTAAGTATGGAGGATTTCGAGATTTAGTCATGTTGGAATCTCATAAGTTTAAGTATTCTATTCATGCCATTTCTGATTTAATGTATCTTTATCTAAAGATGTTGTACTGATGGCCAAATATGAAAGCAGCCATCGCAACACATGTTGGTAAATGTTTAACTTTTGCGAAGGCTGAGGCTGAACGCCAAATCCAGATGGATTGCTTCTATAGCTATTAATTCTTGTTTGGAAGTGAGATAGAATCACCATGGATTTTATCACAAATCTTCCAAGGTTATCATCTGAATTTGATTCGATTTGGGTCATCGTCGACAGACCAACCAAATCTGCTAATATCATTCTCGCTAATGATACATTCTCGATGAAGAAATTGACTCTTTTGTATTTAAAGGAGTTGTGCAAACATGGTGTGTCTGTATCGATCATCTCTATCAAGAACCTCGCTTCGCGTAGAATTTCTAGAGATTTGCTTAGAAGTCATTGGGAATGAATCTTGATGAGAGTACTATTTACCACCCCAATCGAGGGGACAAAGTAAAGTAACGATACAAACACTAGAAGTCTTGTTTTATGTTTGAGTAATTGACCTATGGTAATGAACGGGATAATCGTTTTCCTTTGGAGAGATTATCATTGATAATTATCGTATTATGATCGAGATTGAATCTTAATAGGATCTAAATATAAGAGCATCTGTAGGTAGGAGTTGGGATGAAGATACCCGACATACACCCATTGTGAGTTGTACATGTATTTTAGGTTTAAGGTTGCCTATGATGACAAACCTAACCTTATAGAATACCCGACCCGCGAGACCTGAAATGATCGTTGAAATTAGGATCTGATTATTGACCAGTAGTGGACAAGAGGTTATGTGAATATGAAATGTAGATCTTGAAGTGCAGGATGGGTAGCGAAGTTATGCCAAAAATCATGGAAAAGTGAACTGATATTCTGAAAGATCATGGGAAATAAGTCCCCGTTGTATGTGACCATTGAAATAATATAAAAAGTTGGTTTGAAAGACA
This sequence comes from Glebionis coronaria, assembly GCA_025667525.1. Classification (NCBI taxonomy): domain Eukaryota; kingdom Viridiplantae; phylum Streptophyta; class Magnoliopsida; order Asterales; family Asteraceae; genus Glebionis; species Glebionis coronaria. The sequence goes on along the minus strand of JANFOE010000869.1, from coordinate 80,822 downwards.
TATAAGCTGGATCTACCCTAGGACTTCAAGGGCTACGTGAATTATGTTTCATATATCGAACTTGATAAAATTTCTATCAAGTGAAAATCTGATTACTTCTTGATGAAGTTTAGATCGGCGAAAATTTGCATCCATCAAAAACCCGTGAACATCATGGATAGAGAAAGTAAGTCAACTTAAGCCTGATCATATTCCCGTAATTATGTTTGATGAAACTCGCGTATTGTAATGAATTAAACTTGAGAGAAAAGACCGAATGTGGAGGAAATACCTACATGGCTTTAACTCTATAAGAAGCGAGTAGTAAGATAAGTAGATCTTTGAGGACAAAGATCCTCTTTAAGGGTAACTACTGTGACAATCCGTTAATTTATGGTCGATATTTTATTCTCAAGTATTATTTAAAATCATTATTATAATGTTATATTATGAACTCACTCATTTTTGGGAAGAAATTTGGGTTTACATCTTAAAGTATCATCGACTACGTCTAAACCGGAGAACTCTACGTTACGTGCTTACGTTTACATACACCGTTTTTTGTGACAGTCCGACATTTCAGGAAATAAATTTATCCTTGAATATTATTTTGGAATTTTAAATTTGTGTTGGTTCATAAACTCACAAATTTACGAAAAGAGATTAGGACTTAATTGCATAATTTAACGTCCTTTACGACTAAACCGGAAACCCTAGGTTTACGTATTTACATTTTTGAACTCCCTTTTTGATGAGACAATTTTTATTAGATTCGTTTTGTGCCGTTGATTCATAATTTATAAAAACGTTTTTCGTAAAACGACCCGAGGCATGCAAATCGAGGAAACTAGAATCGAGGAGTACCCGTAAATTAATGGGGATGAGACAAGATAACTCTTGCCCCACCCCCACAATGGGAGGGCCAAAACTTCACCAACACACCTTATGTGTGTCAACTTTATAATAAAACTAGGACACTTGTCCTAGTTTTGTCACAAAACCATTCATAACTCATCAAAAGAAGCTAACATCAAACAACTAGCTCATTTCTCTCATGCAAACTCACACAACTCTCTCTCTACTCTCTATTTTTCCGTCCACTTCACCACCATAAACCACCCCGTTTGATCAAAATTTATCCATGAAATCTTGTGTTAAACTTGCATAAGATGAAAGCCTTTTGAAGTCTTGTTGATTGGAGGTTATACCAGCATCTACAAAGAAGTTTCCTTGGAGTATAGGGCTGATTTTTCTCAAGGTGTTCATATAGTTGGGTAATCTTGAAGGTGGTCTTGATTTATCACAAGATTAGTCATCAAAAAGTAAGCCTTGTTCTTATCTTTCACTATCTTGGTTGGTAACAAGATCATTTCTTCCACTACCTTGTTATTTTGTAAATGTAATTTTGTATTTTCTTTATAAATGTATATGTATATGATGATGAATGATGATTCAAGTATTGTGTGGGGATTTTGTGTTGAAAGATTTGGTTAAAAAGACCAAAATCTACATATAAAAATGTTAAAATCTTGACTAAAATTATAGGCTGTATAAAACAGTAAATAACCATATGATACCCTGATAAAATGACTTTTATTATTGGATATACAGTAAGATATATGATTTTTACATATGTGGAGAGCTGGCCACTCAATGGAATCCATAAAATGAGCAGGATATGATTAAAATACTATTAAGGTTCAAATTTGTATAGTCTGTTTTGGACGAATTATTAGGGACACTTAGAGGATGAATGAGCAGTAGCTAAAAAGGAGTTAATTGTAGCACATATTATGTAGTTTGTGCTGCCCAAATTTAAGCTTCTATCTCCTTGTAGAACTCAAGATATGGCAAAAATGATTAAAGTGAGTTTGATAATCAAATTTAGAAATACGGGATGAATGATTATATGACCCGATGAATGAAATGGTGAAAGTGAGTTTGATAATTGTAGCACACCAGTTGTCTCGATTATTTGCTTATTGATATGGACTCGAATGATTATATGACCCGATGAATGATTATATGACCCGATGAATGAAATGAGATGGATTATTATTAGTTAGGTTATGTCACTAAAAGTCCCATTAGCTTGAATTGTGAACTACCGGGATTTGGTAGACGCTTATGCATATAATAGTACTATTTGGGGGAAGATCACCCCAGTTCGCGCCTTGACGGTTGATCCCCGTCGTGCCACATTGATTGGTAAGCGAATTTATGTATGAGAAGAATTATACAAGCGTGATTATTGTGATGACACACTGTTTTAGATGGGCAAAGGAATTACGGGTTAGCTACCCGTTGTTGGTTATAGTAAGGTAGCAATGTCATGTGGCTCATAATAATCTAATAACGAAAATACTGATATACGTATCGAATTACAACATATTGCCTGACGAGTAATACGGGGTCTTATTACTGATATTATGTTCGTATTTTGGTTTTACATAACCATTTTCATATAACGGTTTTTATTTAACTCTATACAACGTTTTAAAACGTATTGTATGATGTTTTTACGACAATGGTTCGTATGATGGTTTTGAAGGCTAAATGCTATATTATGATTTACGACAAAGAGTTGTACAAAATGATTTTAGGTAATAATTATATACCGATGATATATTATGGTTTTTATTAAACTCTATGAATTTACTCGGCGTTTCGCTGATTTTTTAATATGTCTTATCTCAGGTACTTGAAGGTAATTCTCGGGAAAACGACAAGAATTTATGGCCCGCATTCAAATAAAATTTCCATTCAAATATTTTGTAAAATTGTATGAATACTATGACTTGGGACCTATGTAATTTGATATTTATGAATGGAAAATGCTTTATTATTAAACGACGCTATTTTTTAAGCGTTGTCTATGATTTGAGTAATGTGTTATCCCGTAACACCAACGACTCTTTCGCTGAACTAAAGTATGAATATTTGGGGGTGTTACAATGTGCTACAATGGAATTCGGAAGATTTCTTTTCTTCAATGGTATGTATTGATGTTTTTTTGAAAATCTATTCATGAATACTAGTATCGTACCCGCATAATGCGAGGACGAGTACTGGATAATTAGATTTGTGTCAGTTCAATGTTGTTCATTTATATGTTTTCACAAACAATTCTTTACAAAAGAATGACATGGTGACCACAAATGTTACCCGCCACGAACCAAAATTGTCTCCGTCGCAACCTTTATTCGCATCAAAATATGATTTTCGTAAAAGGTTAACTTCATACAATTTAAACATCCAATCGTTATTCTTCTATAAAGAATAAAGAAGTTAGTCTTAAACCACAAACCTATTTTGATATTTCAATCTACTTCACATACATATATTCACTCAACATAATGAATATTTACAAACATATAAAATTTCCAAACAACATCATAATACTACAGTTTTGAGTTGAAATTCAAATCGATAACTACTTCGAATTCCTAATCTTTTAGAAAACCCACCGTTAAAATTATTGCTGCTCGTATTCACATAACTTGACACTAACTTGTTTTTTCAATATTAATGATTTATTTAAACTGGAATTAACAAGTGACCATAAAAATTAGAAGTTATTGCAAATATACCAATAAAATTTTCATATTTATATATTTATCCAAATCATGTTTAAATAACGTTATAATTATGCATTAAAAACTTGTAATTTGAATAAATATGAAAATATATAAATTCAATAGGTATATCTATAATTCCTCATAAATTTATAACTTTTAACTGTTCATTATTATTTATTTAAACTGCGCCATTTTAGCCCATCTTTAAAGGCTAGATAACTAAACCTAGTACTAAGTGAATTCGTGTATTCAAATACCTCACCCACCAATCTTGCTCGAAAAAAACGCCCTCCAAAAGAAATTAAATACTATTGTACTGTATTATTCTTCATTAATCATCACACAAGTGAATTATTAGATGAAATTAAATTGACTCAAAGATTGTTTCTGATTCACAAAGTATAAATAGAATATACGTGGCAACGCAAACGGCGACAAAACTTCTCTAGCGGCGACAATAGTTTAATCCGGTGAGACTGCAGCGACGGTGGCGACGGCGAGGCAACTGGCTCCCGTAAAAAAGCGTCTAAAAACTTGGTGGAGGTGTGATTTTGGCGGTGGTATGTGGGGATTGGTGTGTTTTGAGGGTAGAGGTAAGTGACATCAGATCTTTGAAATTTCCATAACAAGAATGATAGGTGTCTAAAAATTCAGACTTTCTAATTATATAATAGTCCCAAATGCTTAATAATTAATAATGTGTTGTGATGAAACAAGAGTGTTTTCCAAAAAATTTTTTACTACAACAACATGCATTTGTGAAGTTAGGGACATTTTTGTGTTGTTTTCTCTTTAATAAAGAAGAAAATCACCAAAGCTATTGGAAATTCATAGGGTGTGTTTTTAATTACGCTAAAAATGATACATTCCTTTACTTTTCATGCTTCCTAATGTTGAGTTTTGCAAAGATGCCACTTAATTTTTAGGGTTGTAGGCTTGTAGAGAACCACATACAATCAACACTTAATATCATATATCATGTTTATCATAAAGCTTAAACATATAAAAACATAGATAAACAGTCCTAAAGAGACATATCCATAAATCACTAATAACATTTAAAGTAAAAGAAAGAAAATAGAAACATCACGACAGGCAGATAAAACACAACTCGTAGCAAACAATATACAATCATCAGTTAAGACCACATATCATACCTATCATAAAGCTTGAACAAACAGAAACACAAATACACAAATTCGCATTCACTAGTTTTACCACGACATAAAAGACAAAATAATGGACAGTTGATTTTTATTCTTTGTGTTTTTATTTGTTGATATTTTTAATTGGGTCTTGACTTTTTCTTCTTGTTGCACGTAAAAAGAAAGAAAAAGACATGTTTTAATTTTTTTAAAACTTATTTAAGTCATTTAGTATATTTTGTTTATCATTCAAAACTTCATATATACAGAATTTACAAAATATAGACACTTGATGTTATTTATTTCATAAAAGAATAAGTTTACAATTTTGAAATCTTAGTTTCATATTGAATTTTAATTTGAATAAAATAAATTTAGCTTATAAAGAAAATAAAAATAAAATAAATTATGAGTGAGTAGATATTTTATGATCTTCTGTTGAAATGATGGGCAATGAAGTGGCACTTGTAGGACCCAATTGCATGGTTTTGGTTATCCATGATAACGAATGCTCTAAAGAAGAGACCGAAATACCATACGTTAACAAATTAGGCAGCAATGAAACCTCATTATCAGTTGTGAAACATCGAAACCATAAAACGTGCAATACAAATTTATATCTAACAGAGCTTTGTGAAACAAACTTTGTGTGTATGTGCGCACCTAGAGAGACAAATGAACTACTAAAGAAATCAATAACCATTGTAGATAGTCGAGACTAATAATGAAAAACACGTGTTTTGCATGCAACAAACCTAACTCACTCACAAAAAAACATTCCATTATTTTAATCCTCAAAGCCTTTGGCTTAGCGCGATGTGTGAACATTGTCGGCTAAAATCGTGACTTAAGTTCTTAAACTCCGGGAATGTGGTAAGTAAAGTCACTTCTACAAAAGGTTTAAGGGTGGGGACGAGATTATTTTTGTATTTTTTATATATTTTTATATTTTTATAAAATTAATAAAAATTAAAGATTGGAGGGGAATTTAAACTAACGTCTACTAACTCTAACTAACTACTATGAGAATTTGTATGATAAGTGAAACTGTGTTTACCTAATCATGCGTTACTCATTACAATGATTTTTCTAAATATTATTGTTTGTCACACCTTGTTAATTAAATGTGTAGGTGTTTTTCTAAAGCGTTAACCCTCTAGTATAATGGTATGAGGAAATTTACTATAAGAGCCATTCATGTGAAACGATGTAGAGCCAATGTAGATGAGTGTTTCACTTTCACTAGATACATAATATCACACACATGTATAAACACCTACATGAATCATTCCTTTTAATTGACATCAGAGACCCCGTCCCATAGCCAAAACACCATCTGTTCAAACATCAATGTTTCCCTAGACATATCAATAACTAATATAGAAAAAAATTGATTTTCTAGATCCTAACGTGCACACAATTAACAAGAGGTAATAAACAAGAAGGATTCACATCATAAATCTCATGCAGTCGTAGATAAACATAGAATTAAATTAGCATGACATAGCAAAAGAAGAGGATAAGCAATTAATCAAACAAAACATAGGCATAATGTATGATTGATTGAATAAATCTTGGATTTTCGATTGATATGGGAGTAATAATTTTGTATTTAGGGTTTAGGAAACCCTAAAAACAACCTACTACAATTGCCACATAAAATAATCCGTTTTAAACGTTTTTTTCTTCTCTTTTATGGGTTTAAAATACATGGGGTATATGTAGGGTACGAGCCTCAGATTACGTTAGGAAAAGTCCAGACGGCGTGTGGCATTATAATCTGGGTTAATATACAAAGAAGTTACTAAACTTTCCAAGAAACTTGTCCTAAGGTAACGAACGTTCATTTTGTGTTTCTAAGTTACTAAACTTTACTAAACTATACATCACTATAATTTAGTGTTAATTTGAGTAACCTGAATGCATGTTTTTTGATAAGTTAAGTAACATAAATGTCTTGTTTTTTTGATGTTAAGTAACATAAATATCACGTTTTTTATAAGTGGGTAACTTAATCAACCGGTCATATGAACATTAGTAACTTAGAAACACAAAATGAACGTTCGTTACCTGACAAATTTCTTATAAAGTTTAGTAATTCTTTATATATTAACCCTTATAATCTTCATATGGTTTCTTGTCCAACATAATCTAGACGACGTCACCAGCTTTCAGACGGTGTCTATGCAAGTTTTCAGACAACATCTAGAGTTTTTAAAATGGCGTCTATAGATTTTGTTCAACACATCTTCATTGTTTTCAAGAAATTCATGTCTCTAAGCCCCGACTTCTTCTACACTTTGCCCAAATGGTCTGAAATGCATCCTCCAACTCAACTCTTTTCACTTCGAGTGCTTTAAAAATGCTATCATAAGAAAAACTAAGGATTTAGCGTTCTTAGGGTGTCAATAGACAAATATAGGGGTGAAGTGACCCCGAAAAAAGTGTATAAGATTACACCTCATCAATCATGAAGGAAGAAATCGAAATGTATCTTGGCTGAACTATACGATGTTGTGTTAGGAGCCATGGTGGGTCGAATACTCTTATGTCATGTCTCGCACTCGCAGTTCTGAGCCAAACCAGGTGTCATCTATCTCCAACATTTTAATTTTAAACGATCATTATGGATGGTGCAAGAGTGGCCCCATGTATGGAACCTAGATTTGCAGCAGGTCAAGAAACTATATACTTTTCTTCTGTCGATATTTTTCGATATTTTTAAACGAATTTCTAAATGTCCGGCTCATCCAAGTTTACATCAGCCTACATTTAGGCCAGCGGTTATTCATGAACGTTTGGATGAGCCGATCTACATTTTTACTTATTTAAGACATAATGTTTGCATGAACCACTTAAAGGTGGCCTAGTGGCAATGAGTTGCGACTATCACTCTAAAATAAGGTTCTAAGTTCGATTTCTGCTATGTGCAAACAACCTTATAGTGGCCATGCCAACCTCCTAAAAAAGGAAGGTTTAACCTGGTTTGAGTCTGTGTAGCGGTGGGATCAAATCCCATGGATTAGTCGACCATAAGGTCGAAAAATCATGGTTATGAAAAAAAGACATAATGTTTGCATGATGAAAAAAATCATCTTTCATCTAACTGACTTAGTTTTTTCAGAAGAATGAGTTTAATGGATGAGATTTATATGGTATAAGATATTACTCTTTAGAAACTACAATATTATGTAGTTTTGATGAAACATCTTTTGGAAATGATAATGTTGTAGGTTTTGATGAGTTTAGTATGGAGTGTTGTGTCAGATTCATAAGTGAGAAAGAAGCCGAAATAAATGAACTTATGATAGCTAAGTTGTATCTATTTTATGTTAGCCACAACAAGTTTTAAGATCGCGTAATAACTTCAGTCGTCGTTGTGCATAGGCATCCTAATGCGCAAGGTGTTGTAACATGTCTATTTAAATCTTATTAGCCTGCACATCTTCAAATATCGCCTAAGAAGTTTATATCATGTCGAATGCTAATATGGAAAAAACATTTGTATGTCGCATTGTTGTGGTGAATACTGATTTGATATTGGTGATATGCTTGCTCATTACGGAGTGGAATCTGATTGGGATGTTTAAGATGTGTAATAGATAAGATTTGGACATGGATGGTGATTTTGGTAATCTCTACAAAGAACACATCAGACCGCCTAGAAATATTACACCTGCTTTACCTAATGCAACAAATACAAATAAAAGGTGTCAGGCATGCCGGTTTAGAAGAAGAAGAAGATTGACTCCCGAATGCCACTCCTACTAATTAACTAGTTGGGAAGCTAACGTCCAGGAGGCAAAAATATTGGGCTAATCCCAATCTGTTGGAAAAGTTAGTTATTAAAGTAGTTATAGGACATTTATTTAGTGAAAGGATACAACCCTTGGTTTGTTTGAACCAACACAACCTTTCACTCATACCTTTTCATTTTATATAAATATGAATACTTGTAACAGTCAAACAATGATGACATATTTAGAAAAAAAATTGTGATTACACAAAGTTATAATTCAAGCTTCTTGGTATATCGTGACCATAGATCCGCTAAAAAAGGACCAACATTTGACATCAAAGCATTTTTGGTTTTTCTGTTAACCAAATCATCATATACCAAGATTAAATATTTGTATGTTTTCATTTTGGATCAAAACCACACAATTTTTTCGACCAAAAATAGTTGCAAATCTGATTAAACACAATCACAATCATAAAAGTCATTTTATATTTATCAAACATTTTGTATCAAGATAATCTAACTCTTTTCACCAAGGGATTAATCACTTTCGTGATTTAATCAACCGGCAACAAAGGGTTTCATCCTTTTGCAAACTTTATGTCAAGAACATTCAAACTGAAAAAACATAACCCAGAATTGTCAAAGTTAGGCACGGTTACAATTAATAGTACATATTCAAACAAAAACAAACCACATCACTGGACAACATAAGTCTTCATCAAGGGATGAAAAGTAAATCATCAAAAAAGGAACGAACATACCTTTTTTAAAGAATCAACACTTGACCCGTAATAGAATCATCAACTGATTCATGTTATCCACAAAAAGCCAAAAATCCTCGACTATTTCAAAATCCCCAAATTCTTTGAAACCCTAATTTTCGCACAAACAACCAAGTGATTCCAGTGGTTACGAACACAATCGTAGATAACAAGGGCAGTTAAACCAGCCATACAATCGGCGGATTAACCACCACGAGAGAGGAAGAAGAAGAAGACCAATCGATCTCAACATACTAGACGCGTCTCTCAAATAACAAAGAAAAGAGGCGCTAGTTTAAAGCATCACAATGACTCAAAATAAAAGGGGGCACACCGGGTTATTAAACGCATCAGGTTTAAAAAACATTTACCCCCCTCAACTTTTATCTTTTATATAATCTATATTAGAATTTTTATATGTATATTTTTAAGGAAGATATACTCCCTTTTGTTTAAGTTAGTATCTTTACAAGGCTTATAGATAAATATAATAACCTAGTAATTACACTACTTATTATATTATAAAGGATAATTTAAGGAGTAATTAACTTTAGGTTATTCGACATTAAACATAAAATCTCTAGGGATTGTTTTTTAAGGATATTAGCCCCCCCCCCCCCCCCCTTAAGTTATTGATAGCTTGTAAGGCACAAAACAAAATAGCTCACCGAAAGAGAAAATTTCGACACACTTAGTGTTAGATATTTCATTTTAGAGATTTAGACAATATCTTAGAGATATGGCAAAAGATAGTGAATATAATTCTTAGAAAGAAGTAAGTACTACTAGTACACCCCACTTCTAATGTCGATGCTAAAACCCTCGAATTACTCATTATGGGCAATTCGAATGCAAATCATTCTCGAAGCGAATGGTTTATGGGAAATGGTAGACCTACTAGAGACAACTCAAGCCGCCAACAAGAAAGATAAGACTGATATCGCATTTCTTTACCAAGCCTTACCCGAAGAACAATTTCAAATAACAAAGCACAAGACCGCGAAAGCCACATGGGATGCTTTGAAAAAATAGACACATTGGTAAACAAAGAGTTCAATAAGAAAGAATACAAACACTCAAATCTAAATTTGAGATGTTACATATGAAGGAAGATGAGATAGGCACCTTCACCGGAAAAATTAAAACACTAATAAATAAAGCTGATAGTCTAGGGCACACAATTGAAGATCAAACCATAATACGAAAAATATTAAATGTCGTACCCGATAGGTATTTGAAAATAGTTGCATCAATAGAGCAATATTCTGATCAAAGTAAAATGACAATGGAAGAAGCAATTTGAAGACTCAAGACATATGAAGAAAGAATTAAGTATAGGAAAGGTAAAAAAATGGACAATCAAGAGAAATTGATGTTCACACAAAACGAAAGTAGAGGAAAATATTTTAGTGGACGTGGAAAATATAGATTTTCACAAGGAAAGAACCACGAAAAAATTAAGAAAGATAGAGAAACCTCTCATAGAAACTTACATGGAATCAACTTTAATAAATCAAGTTATGGATACCAACAAATTACAATGTTACAAATGTAAGAAGATAGGGCATATTGCACCTAACTGTCCTCAAAGGACAAAGGCAAATGAGCAATCTAATCTTGTTGAAGAAAATTTAAAACCAACCTTATTAATGGCAACAGTAGAAGACCAAATTAAAGGGAACAAGTTAAAAAGGTTGAAGAACAAAAGGTCTCACTACATGAAGAAGATGTAGGATATAAAGAGACATATATGGATAGTCTATGGTACTTAGACAATGGAGCTAGTAACCATATGACTAGAGTGAGAGAGCACTACACGGAATTAGATGAGAATGTCAGTGGAAAAGTAAGATTTGAAGATGGTTCATACATAGAGATCAAAGAAAAAGGTTCAGTTCTAGTAGAATAATATCTCATGTATATTACACTCCTAACTTAAAGAGTAACTTATCGAGCCTTGGACAACGTACTGAAACTGGTTGTGAAGTAATAATGGAAGAAGAAGAATTACGACTTTATGACATGGATAACAAAATCTTTATGAAAGTTACACGACAAAGAAACCGACTATATAAATCAAGTCTAAGGATAGGCACACATGTATGCCTACTAGAAAATTTAAAGGATGATACATGATTATGGCACGTAAGACTAGGACATCTCAACTTCGAGTCACTAAAATCAATGGCTCAAAGAGACTTAGTTCAAGGAATACCCGCCATTAAACATACTACACAAATCTGTGATGTTTTTTTAATAGAAGAACATAGTAGAGCGCCATTTCCTAAAAAGGCAGCTAGATTAACTTCACTTTTAGATTTAGTATATGGAGATTTATGTGGACCAATCATACCTCCAACACCTTCTAGAAAGAAATACATTACTCAAGATATATGTGGGTGTATTTATTAAGTAGGGAAGATCAAGCTTTTGATACTTTCAAAGAATACAAGAATACGATAGAAAATGAGCTAAGGACAACACTAGATATGTTAAGGACTGATCATGGAGGAGAATTCACATCAAATGAATTCAAAAAGTATTGTAAAGAAAATGGCACAACATGGAAAGTTATTGCACCTTACTCACCACAACAAAATGGAGTAGTTAAAAGAAGAAATAGGACAATCATGTCTACAACAAGATGTATGATGAAAGTAACCAACATGCCACAAAACTTTTGGGTTGAAGTTGTTAGAGACGCCATATACACCTTAAATAGAGTTCCTACAAAAGCATTAAAATACATTACTCCATACGAAGCAATCAAACAAAGAACGATAAACTTAGAGAATCTAAGATTTTTCAGCTGCATAGGATGATGGATATGCATCACCAACAACAAGCTCTCCCTCAAATTATCAAACACCTCACACACCATTAACAAGATCAGCATAAGTAAATTCTCAAGTTGCACCCCAATACCTCAACACAATCAACCTATCAAAGTGATATTGGTTCAATCTCAACCACAAATTCTCATTAACACTTTGATCATACACCGTTAATAGGTTATAGAACATTAAATGACTTATACAAAAATACTAAGGCGTTATTACTGGTTGAAGATGAACCTAAGAACCACAAGGAATCATCAAGCGATCAAAAATGAATTGAAGCAATTAAGGTCGAGTTAGATTCCATCAATAGGAATAACACATGTGAATTAACCACTCTACACAAAGGACATAAAGTAATTGGCATTAAATGGGTATTTAAAACCAAAAGAGATGCTAATGAAAATATAATCAAGCATAAAGTAACATTAGTAGCAAAAGGCTACATACGAGAGAATGGCATTGATTTTGAAGAAGTATTTTCGCCTGTAGCAAGGATGGAAACTATCTGATTACTAATCGCCATAGCTACCAACAAGAAACGGGAAGTACATCACCTCGACGTAAAATATGCATATCTACATGGATAATTAAAAATAGAAGTGTACGTCACATAAGCCAAAGGTTTTATGAAGAGAGAAGATAATGGGAAAGTCTACAGACTTATAAAAGCCTTGTACGGATTAAGACAAGCACCATGTGAATGCAACATAAAATTACACAACACCTTGAAGTCTCTAGATTTCAAGAATTGTGCACTAAAATAAGCCATCTACACAAAGACAACAAAACACTCAATACTACTAATAGGAGTTTATGTAGATGACCTTATCATCACGGGTACACCAAAGAAGGAGATATACAAGTTTAAAGCTCAAATGGAAGAAAAATTCGAGATGAGTGACCTAGGATTATTAGGTTACTATCTAGGAATAGAAGTCACACAAACTAAGGGTGACATATCAATAAAGAAATCCGCCTATACAAACAAGATCCTACATGGAGATGGAATGTTAGACTGCAACGAGACACTAACACCAATGGATCCAAGAACAAGATTGTCAAAGGAAGGAACATTGGTCAACTTAACTGAATATCGAAGTTTAATTAGATGTTTAAGATATCTGCTACCCGACTTAAGTTATTCTATTAGATTACTTAAGTCATTTCTTGCAAGAACCAAAGGAGTAACATATGAGGGATATAAAGCAAGTACTACGCGACAGTAGTTATGAACTCAACACTCAAGAAGGAAAATGAACTAATGGAATAATATTCTACTGTGGTAAATCGCCAATTAGTTGGAGCATACAAAAATAAGCCACTATAGCAATATCATCATGCGATTCTGAATTCATCGCGGCAACAACAACAGCAACATAAGCATTATGGCTATAAAGACTACTAAGCAAGCTTACACATTCTCAAGAATAGAAAGTTACAATAAATATAGCAAATCTGCTATAGCACAGATGAAGAACCTCATATTTCTTGAACGAAGTAAACATATTGATACAAAATACCACTTTATAAGAGAATGCATTGAAAGAGAAGTAATACAAGTTGAATTCGTAAGTGGAGAATATCAAAAGGCTGACATAGTCACAAAAGCACTACCGAAAATCAGGTTCCTAACAATGAGACAACTTATTAGACTTATAGATCTACGACAAAGTTATTGCAATTAAGAGGGAGAATATTGGGTTAATCCCAATCTGCTGGAAAAGTTAGTTATAAAAGTAGTTATCAGGCAACTATTAGTGAAAGGATGCAATCCTTGGTTTGTTTGAACCAACACAACCTTTAATCCATACCTTTTTATTTTTTATAAATAGAAAGACTTGTAACAATCAAATAATGATGATAGATTTAGAAAACCAATTGTAATTACACAAAGTTATGATTTAAGTATTCTTTTGGGATCATAAATCCGCTAGAAAAGAGGCCAACAAAAATCAAAATCTACTAAAAGGATTTGGAAGAAGAGAAAAGAAGAATAACTTAATATGGAGCGTCTGGCCACTTAACTCAGGTATTAAATATTTTTTTCTTAAAGTTCTTTCATGGTTTATCTTACCGTCCATCATCCAACTAATAAAAAAGTAGTAAACTTTTAGAAGGGCAAGAGTATAGTTAGTACTAAGGAAGAACTTAGTACATATACATCATAAATCGACACATGACAGAGGTGGCAAAATGGATGGTTGGCTAATGGGTCAAAGTCATTCGATGATCAAAACATTAAGATTAAGCTACAAGTACTGAATTCAAATTTTAGGGGTGTATAGCGATATTAATTGATATGATCTTCGTTTTTATGGTGTAGCTGGTGTTGCTAGCATATATTGGTCTCGGTGATCTTTTTGTTTATTGTGGAATGAAGTTTTTTCTCTTTAGACCGTCTTAATGTTAGCTGATCAATGATATTCTTTAAACCAATTTCATCCTATTTTCTTCCTCAGTTTGTACGTACTTATATTATTACTTGGCAAGCTTAGGAGAATCGAACTCAGGCATACTAAGACTTGAAACCTGATAATTTTCTCATGAGTCTACGTAAGAAAGCATGTAATACAACTTTATGTATCTTTGAATTTCCTAATTTTACGTCAGTTTTTTAAGATGTATATTGGAATATGTATAGAGTGAGCTTTTCAATTGGAAAAATTACTAGGTTTCAGGTGTAAGCTTTTATTATACTACGTCCGATTTAGGAGGTATTTAGGATGGCATTTGAGAAATTACATAAAATCTCATTTTGGCCTGTTTTCTATGGTAGGTTTTCTTCATAGTTTTTCCATGTTATAAACAAGCATTCTGCTTATATAAACCACTTACTCTACTTATGTTAAAATCTATGTTGCCACGTATTTGCTCACTGTAGAAGCTAAAAAGCTTAGTAAATGATACTTTGTTTATCGTTCTCACTCAGACCATATTTTTCCCACCTATATGGTTGTTGTTGATAACGGTGAACACAATGAGCCTATGTACCAGAGTGCTACAAGGAGTGTCCACTTGGACAATTATAAACGTGGATGGCTCAGATTTGCGAATTTGAAACCGTGTATGGTTTTTTTCTTTAAATTCAGGAACTTTTAGTTTGTTCCGAAGAACTACAAACGAAGATTATGGAAAATTTTAAAGTGAGGTAAGTTATTTGAATTTTATAGGTCGCCATCAATACTCGAACAAGAGGATATGTTGAACCAAATGGGGGACTACAGTGACAAAATATTAGACGATAAGCTAAACCATAAATCTAATAGACCACAAGCCCATAATGGCTTAGGCCAATATCTAATCGTCTAATAAAAAATGCATAAACCAAAAAAGCCAAGAACAAGATGCAAACTTTTGTAAACGAGATTTAGCTCCCACAAATAGTAGGAAAACACTAGAAACATTATTTTTGTAACAGATGCTTTAAACAATGTAATGTAAGTGCAAACTTTACCGTTATGATGCGTCGAAACAAACAGCTAAAGCCACTACCCATAGCGAAACACAGGCATCATTCCTCATTCTCACGAAAGACAAAATAATTGTTAGGTGTTTCAAAATGAAAGAGCTAATCAATTATTTTTGAAGTCATGACATACATACACGAAAGACAAAATAGTTTATTAAAAATTTTAGGGTAAAAGTCATAAATACACAACATACTATATAAAGTGGTCTATTATACCTATTGGACTTTTTTATGTTCGATATTCACATTTGAATAGAGATGTTACCTTTGACTTAACGAAATAACCCGTTACTGTTAGTACTTTCGTTAACTTAGAATTTGGTTTTCCAATTTTAATCCTTTCTTTAACTTTTCATTCAAAAGTTAACATCATCATGTTCATCATCTTCTTCATTTTTCCAGAACCAAAATCCAAATCCCCATATCGAAAAGAAATGTATTAGTACTTATTTGAATAAATATTGACTACAGATGAAGAAATATAAGTGTTTATCTCAAAGGAAATATAAGTGTATCTAAAAGAAATTTAAGTGTTTATCCAAAAGATAAGTGTTTATCCAAAAGATCCAACAAAGGCTGGATAATCTGTAACATAAATGTTTATCCAAAAGAGTCATAAATGGCAGTAGCTATAATCTAAGTGTTTATCTAACAAAGATGTTTATCTCAACATTATTCAATCCCCAGATCCAACCAAGGATACGGATGAAGAAATGTAGCAGTAGCTGGATAATCTGCAACAACACCATCGACCCCGACTCCATTGACATACATATCTGAACAGAAATCCCATGGCTGAGAAACAAAATCATTGTTCATGAACTGTACATAAACGGGAAGCTTGAAATCCTGAAACTTTGCAACAACGTCAGTTTGATTACCAAGAAATCCTTTGTTACGAGGGAATACAACAAATCATTATTCCAAAATCCACAATCCCAGGTATCCTTGGTTACGAGGGGATACAACAAATCTTTATTACGAGGGAAATGGATAATGAATCTGTGGATGATGAACAAAATCTTGATGATGATGATGATGATGTTATGATGAATCTGTGGGTGACTAACTTTGAGAATGATGAAGAAAATCTTGATTATCCAGATCACTCAATCCTCACGTTGAACCATTTGTTGGATCTGGGTGACCAACTTTGATGATGAATCTGTGGATTCGTTGGATTTTTTTAAGAGGTTATACGATGATGATGATGATGATGATAGTTAGCTAAGAGACCAAAAATGTAAAACCAAATTTCAAGTTACACTACAACAAAATCAATGTTTAGGGTCGAAAATTTCGACCCTAAATTAAGGTGGGGCCCACAATTTTTCAACCCAAAAGGACTGGTCAAAAAGCAGGTGGGGTCCAAAAATTTAGGGTCGAAATTTCGACCAAAAATTTAAAATTTTAAATAATTTTAATTTATGCATTTAATAATATATTTTTAATAATTAAAAATAATTTTAAAAAAATTTATTTTTAAATTTAATATTTTAAGGTCGAAATTTCGACCCTAAATTTAAAGTTTTAAATAGTTTTAATTTATGTATTATATATTATATTTTTAATAATTAAAAATTTTTAAAAAAACTTATTTTTAAATTTAATATTTTAGGGTCGAAATTTCGACCCTAAATTTAAAATTTTAAAAAATTTTCACGAAAAATTTAAAATTTCACACAAAAAATTTTCACGAAAAATTTTAAAAATTCGCGGTTTATATTTAGGGTCGAAATTTCGACCCCTAAATTATTAAATATATTTTAAAAATTTCTTTTAGTCTGAATGCTTTTAAAATATTAATATATGTGTATATTTAAATTTTAATATATGTTTTATAAATAAAAAAATAATAAAAAAAAAAAAAAAAAATTATTTATTATAAAAATATATATAAAAAAAAAAATAATGAATTTAAATTTATAAATTTTATTTTATTTAGAACTTTTTTGTTAGAAGATACGAACAAAACGCCCAACGATACATTTTATTCGATACGAGGACTTAAAGTCATTAGACTTTACGAACAGTCGCGACGTTTATATAATAAAAATGAAACATTTATAAAACGAATATTTATTTATTCCAAATATTACATAAAACCTTTTGTAATATCACATGGGAGACTTACAGACAAACACTCCTAAACATAATTTTATTCGTCACGTACACTTAAACACGCGCTTAATTAAACATGGATATTACTACGATATTAGACTCGTAAACACGGAAATGAACCAAAATCATACACCAAAACACTAGAACGAAGCGGATTAGGTACTAGGACAGACAATGCAGTAATAGCTAAAAATAATTAAGTCTAAGCAGAACTAAAGCTGTGCAAACAACTTAGCAACTACAAGAACATAACAAGTTCATCAATTACACCACAAATCCAGAAAGATCAAGCTGGTTACCACTATGAAAAACCAACTAGACTACAAATGACTGTACCTATTGTGTACCCATTATTTTAGTGCTTTCATTAGTACCACTATTGATGGTACTAGTTTTAGTGCTTTCATTATGTACCAATTGTGAACAGGAAGATGATAATAGATGTATGTGTGCCATCCATATTGGGTAGTTGTTTTGCTATTTAATGATTTGTAGTTTGCCTTCAATTATCACTCATCTCAGTTTTCCAATACTAAAAAAAAAATAACAATAATGGCCTGGTTAGGAAGGTTAGAAGAATTAAAAGAAGTTGTTGGTTCAGATAATTGGACTGATCGAATGGTAGCATATTTTGAACAATCTGCTGAAGCGGACAAACGTTTTGGTTTGAAACTTGAACGTTTACATGAGGTTTTAGATGAAGCTGTTGAAGAAAGACAACAGTTTATCCAGGAATTAGAACGTGTTGGAGATATATATCTCTTAAAGAAATGCGCTAAAGTATTGAAAGATACTCAAAAGAAGGATAAGAAAACCTCAAGTCGGTTGGAAGGTTTAATTAAAGATTAGGAGTTGTTGTTGGTTTTAGACTTTTTATTATGTGTAATAACTTAAGACTTGTTAAATTGTGAAACATGGATTTATTGTGATGTGTAATAATTTTAGACTTGTTACATTTGTGAAATAAGGATTTGGTGAAATGTATTCTAACGTTTTGGCTATTTAACGTATTGTAAATTATTAGTATTGTACTGTTTAGTGATTTGTAATATTGTGGATTTGTTGAAATATAGATTTTTTTCCGAAAAAAATACCGAAAAAAATCTGGAAACAAGCTGCTCAATGCAGTTTTTTTTTGCCCATGCAACATTTAGGGTCGAAATTTCGACCCTAAACTTATAGTTAGGGTCGAAATTTTGACCCTAAACTTATAGTTAGGGTCGAAATTTCGACCCTAAGTCTTAGGGTCGAAATTTTCGACCCTAAGTTTAAACCTGCACACATGATTCTGTCATTAAAATTAATATAAAATGTTTAGGGTCGAAATTTTCGACCCTAAACTTGAAAAACGTTTCGACCCTAATTTAATAAATTAAAACAAATAAAAACGTTTTCACAATGTTTTTTTAATTTACACGTGGATAATATTTAGGGTCGAAATTTTCGACCCTAAATATGAAAGAGGGTTTCGACCCTAATTTAATAAATTAAAACGAATAAAAACGTTTTCACAATATTTTTTTTATTTACACGTGGATAATATTTAGGGTCGAAATTTTCGACCCTAAATTACAAAGGGTTTCGACCCTAAATTTTGGTCAAAAACTTGGCTGAAAAGTGGTGGGCCCTATTTTTTCGACCCTAAATAGTGTATTTCGACCCTAATTTTTTAGGGTCAAAATTTTTGGGTCGAACGTGTAGGGTCGAATATTTCGACCCTAAAATTTAGGGTCGAATACCCTTCATATTTAGGGTCGAAATTTTCGACCCTAAACCTTGATTTTGTTGTAGTGTTAACGGAAATACTAACGGTAATCGGTTGTTTCGTTAAGTCAACGGTATAGTCAAATTGTTTGATCAAAATCCTACGTAGCGAGTGTACAAATCGGACATAAAAAAGTCCAGTGGGTATAATGGACCACTATATATAGTATGATGTGTATTTGTGACTTTTACCCAACATTTTAAAAATGAAATAGATACTCAATTTATTCTGACGTACATATAATTCTCGCCAAAGACAAAATAGTTAGGCGTTAAAAAAATAAAATAGCTAATCAATTCATTTTGAATTCATGACATAATACATGAAAGATAATATAGTTTGCTATACATTTTATAAATGAAAAAGATAATCTATTTATTTTGGCGAACATATATATTCTCGCGAAAGACAAAATAGTTGTTAGCCGTCTTAAAAATGAAATGTTTATATATGTAGTAAATGTAGTATAACTATTTGGTTGTAGCTAAACCGTACATATGGCGGAGAAGAAGAACGAAGCTAGCAGTGACAGCGGAATAATATCGGAAAGCGTGGTCAGCGACTTTGGTCGACGGAGAACACCTTGCCGTCATTGTAAATCTCGTTCCGACATCCGTATCACTCACGGTTAGAATTAGAGCTAAAACTTTCATGTGTTTGGGTTTGACTATATGCGGTGCTCTAATTTGTTCTAAAGTTTATGTGCTATAATTTGTTCTAAAGTTTGTATGTTACACAGATAGTTATCTTGATACAAAAGTAAAACTTTGATAGGTACCTAGTCGCGTAATCTGAAAAAGAGTGATTTTGTCGAGTGTCTCGACTTATAACTGCACATGACGGAGTGTCTGACCGATGGAGGCTGCGATTCCATTATAATTTTCTTGGAAATTTAATAACGAATCCACTGTCGCTAACGGCATCACCTAACTTTAAGCGGTTTGAGAGTTAGAAGGGAAATAATGACCATTTATTGTTTTTTGAAAACAACTGGTTGTTCTGGCGCGTGACAGGTGCGTCTTTGTGGCTCACAGTTATGGTATACTTTTCTTTGAACTCAATTACGAAACCATGGCCGTAGACCTCCTCAGTTAACTTCTTTCGGTTTGGGAGTTGGCTGAAAAATAAGCTGCAGTTCTTGTTTTTTTAAGCACAGATAAGCGGCCATGCTGAATGATGAATATCCCCCAAGTTGCCGTACTTTATTGATAGATATATATAGAACCCCTAATTAACTAACCTACAAGCGGGTTTTGGCCAAACATAATACTAGCTAACAGTGACAAGCCATGGAACGAAGCATCTTGGTTTGCTGCTTGCATATTAGTTATGTAATTTGGCTGCCTTATAGGATAGTTTTATGCATTCAAACGATTAACATCACTAAAAGTGTACGCTAGGTATCATTCAAAACGATATAACATTACTAATTAGACGAGGTTTATGCGCATGTTTTCCATGTAACATTCCATTTCTTTGTCTTGCAGCTTTACGGGCACCAAGTCTGACTGTATATGATTGCCAAGGTTAGCTCGTGTGTCTATTTTGCAATGAGAGAAATATAAGCTATTATAAGAATGTAATTTAATGTCCTTTTACCCTTATGATAGCTCTTATTGATAGAGGTTGGATAAGAGATGGTTATTCCCTTTTGAAGCCTGAGATGGAAACGACATGTTGTCCATGTTATGCGATTCGTTTAAAGGCAAGTGATTTTGTTCCTTCCAAAGCGCAAGAGGAAGTATTTAAACAAATGCAGAGGTCTATTCATGTCTCCTTCCCTTGTCATCATAAGCCCCTTAAACCACTTGATGGTATTCTGAATTACAATAGTTACGTTAATTGCAGGTTTCTAGATGGTTCGCCGAATGTCAATAAACCAGATGAAGAAATGAGCAACATTTACAGAACAATGAAGTATCTATCTGACCAGATTGATTCTGCTGTACTCACATGCACTGAACTAGGCAAGTTTCCTAGTGACGTTAAATTTTCTAAAGCTTCCGTCAAAAGTGTTGCACCAGCCAAGAGGCTACAAGCTGAAGGAACACAGGATCTCTTGTATACCAGCAAAATCTCTTTTCAGATTGCTGCTGATTTAACGCGGGCCAATAAGAGTATTAGCACGGAAAAAGATCCAAATTTTACCGCAGAGTTGCTATCAAGTCATTTAAAGAATGTGGCTTCCACTATTGGTTTGTTGGTAAAAGCTTGTAATGGCCATGTGAATTTCTATTCCACAGAAACGCCTGCCGTTTCTAAAGATAGTTCTTCAACAGACTCTGGAGAACTCTATGTCAAGAAAAAAAATCTCGAGATTCGTTTAAAAAGGTCTTATTTTGATCAAGAAGCGTATGCATTGTACCGAAGATACGTAATTAAAAGGCACAATTACAAACCTGATTACGTCACTGAAAGTTATTACAAGAGGAACTATGTTGACAGCTCCTTAATATTTGTTCCATCAAGTGGAGATAATACAGTTCCTCCTTGTGGATTTGGTTCTTTTCACCAGCAGTATTTGATTGATGGGAAGCTAGTTGCGGTTGTTGTTATTGATATTCTCCCTAAATATTTAGCGAGTAAATATCTATTTTGGGATCCTGATCTTGCTTTCTTGTCACTGGGTAAGTACTGTATACTACAAGGAATAAATTGGGTCAAAGAAACTCAAAGCTATTGTCCTAGCCTGCAGTATAGTAATCTTGGCTATTATATTCACTCCTTAAAAAATATGAAATATAAAGCAGAATATTGTCCATCTGAACTTCTCTGTCCTCGTCGTTACCAGTAAGTTCTTTTGCACATTATGCAAGGTAAAAACAGCTCAAACTGGTGAAAATCAATTAACAAACGTGTACTTGCAGGTGGGTTTCTTTTGATATTGCAAAGAGGCTACTTGATCAGAAACCGTATGTTGTGCTGTCTGATTTTGCCACCTTACAGTATGAGGCGCGTGGATCACCTAACCTGATTCATGATCAAATAGAACAAGAAAACGCGCCTTTTCCAGATGAATCAGATGATATTCGGATAGATCCAGATGAAGAAATATCTGAAATTGCTTCTGAAGACCCCGGTGACAATTCAGAACCAGAAACCACTAGTTTGGTGCCTGCAGAAACGCAAAATATTAGTAATATTATCATTGGTTTGAAGGGAATGCATCTCAAGGATAAGGTACGCATCATATCTACCAAAATAATGATTTACATTTTTTTCTTCATGGCTCCCTGCATGTTGCTAATGTTATTACTACGTACTTATTAACTGGGAATCAAGTTCAGGTTATGTTTTATCTCTAACGGGTAAATAAAAGCAATAGCTTAAACGTATACGGGTCAAAAGGCTAAAAGTTGCCCAACTATGTATAGAAAAAGGACGTATATAGGAGAAAGAAATAGCTTAAACGTATATTGGACAAATAATGTGTAATAACGCTGAGAGCGGATTTCATGGAATTGCTATAGATTGAGGAGGTGTTTGGACTTGTATAAAAGTTTAGCACGGAAAAAGCCATTTTTGTCCATTAATTACTAACTAATAGAAACTTTAATTATATATACTGTATAACCTTATTCAGACTCCCCCTCAAACATTTTGCAGTTTGATATTCATCAAAAAATCAACCGATTAATGGAGGGACTGCGTAAAGTAACGTTGGTAGGTAGAATCTACAGTTGTAAAGACTGCAAAACACATCTTGCTCTATGTGATGATATCGTTTCAAAGGTACTAAGTTTCTTATTTTATTTAAAAGTATTTTGAGTATTATTTACTCCCATATGATGTTATTTTACGATTGAACCCCTGACGTTTGAAGATGATCGCATAATAATGTACTTCTATTGTGCTCCATGCATGCACGATCTTGCTAGGTTGATGATGGACTGAAAATGATCTTTTATGTTATGAGCTCGATTGTTGATTTCATATGCCATTATGAGTTGACCTCACTTGTTTGAGATCATTTTGCTGTTTTCATCTTTTAATTGATATGAATTGTGTAACAAATACACAGTTGAAGTTGACAATTTCATTCGGGTACGGAGGGACTCTATGCTAGTCATTGCTATTCAGCACGGATATGCAGCTAACCATTGCTGATTATCCGTTAATCATTATGAGTAATCGAGTGATTTACTCTGATAAAGACGTAATTAGTAACTTAGGATAAGAAATAGTTGCAATTAGTAAGTGTAAAACTGTAAATAAGGTGCAATTAGTATCGTGAGGAGGCCTATAATGTTAAAATGCAAAAACTCTTGTGGATTCTGAAATTAGCATACTGAAAGTTAAGAAAATGGTAATATTCTAATCGGTTCTCAGTGCTTCTCTTCAGGAATTTCATTGCAACAGTGGGAAAGCTTACCTCTTCACTAAGGTGTAAGTGTTTTCTTCTCCTACCGTCCTACGTGACAGTATAGGTTTTGTTAGCAATTGCAGTGTTATCGGTAGTTATATATCTCATTGAGAATAATTTGTGATTGAAGGATATTCAAGTTCATATATGAGATAGGAGGTGCAAATTGCACGCTTGTATAAACTAATCTGATTTTGGGCACGACGAAGAACAGGAGTCTATGTGTCCACACCCTCTTGCAAGGCTAGGAGCAATGCCCTGAAACCCTAAATATTTCTATTGATAGTGCTAGTTCATAGTTGGCGATAGTTTCTCTTTCAACCGAATAATCAGGATTTTTACACCAAAAACCTAGCAATTGATAGTACTGTTTATTCACCAACTGATTTGTGTTGATATAAAAATTTGGTGTTGTGTCACAAAATATACGAAAATCCGTACAGGCATCTACGTTCATAGTTTGTAATCTTTACTCTCATTTGTGCCTTGGATTACTATGCACCAAAGTGATTCCAAACCTCCAATAGAAGGGTTATCCTAGCAAATTACGGACACAAAACTTGTACCAACTTTCTAGCAGTTTTACCTCGTCAATTTTCAACTTTATCGTTGATAATGCTTCTGCTAAAGGGAAGCAGTGAGAAAACTGATACTTGAGATAAATCTTCCTTGTGCCACTAAGTTTCTTCTTATGTTTTGCAGTGTGAATGTCACTGTTGGGGCCAAGGAAGATAGGATGATGATGACCAGCCTGCACACAGTTTCCGACATTTTCTGCATCAAATGTGGAATAAATGTTGGATGGACATATGTAAGATCATATATGAAAAAATACTACTCCGTATATGGTTTAGAATCAAATTATAACCGATCCTTGACTTTTAGGAAACCGCACATGAGGAGAATCAAAAGTACATGGAAGGGAAATCAGTCCTTGAACAGTTAGTACCATAGCAGTATTAAATGATCTAGTTAAAGAAAAATTTTGAATTTTTTTATCAACGTTTACGTATGCATGACGCAGATTTAAGCTTTCTGGTCCTGATCAAGATGATGTTTGATGAATGGTGATCGACGTGGTGTTATGATATCATTCTACATTTTAGAATCTGGGTTGGTAGATGGACGATTATCAGAAGAAAACAATGCACTTTCCTATTATGTTAATAATACCATGTGCCACAAAGGGAATTCAGAAGATTTCCTTTCTTTCTTTTACATTGTATTGATGTTTTTTCGAATCTCTAAAGTAAGTGTGTTGACAGTGTTGTGATGAAACAATAGTGTTTTCTGAAAAAAAAAGATTGCTTCAAAGAGCATGCGTTTGTGCAGTGTTGCCTATGCAGACATCTTTGTGCTGTTTTCCCGATAACGATGAAGAAAAGCATTGAGGCTATTGGAAAATCAGGGGTGCGTTTTTTAATTACGGTAGAAAATGAACCAAAAAGTCTCCAGGACCTATTGTTAAGAAAGTATTTTATGAAGGTTGAGTTGGCAACGGTGAATAATTCTTCTAAAAAAAATATTGAGTAATCCTTAAAAAAAAGGTACAAAACGGATGTAAACGTTAAAAAACTGTCAAAAACGTAAAAAAAATAGAGGAAAACATAAAAAGCAGACAAAAACGTATAAAACATAACAAAACGTAAAAATTCCGACGGAAACGTGAAAAGGACGAAAATGTAAAAAAAATATGACACGTAGAAAAACTGATAAAAACATAAAAAGGACAAAAACCGGAATAGATGGACAAATACGTAAAAAAGACAAAAACATAAATAATCAGACGGAAACGTAAAAGAGCTTACGAAAACGCATAAAACTGATGAAAACCATAAAAAAAAGCTTATGAAAAACGGACAAAAACGTAAATCAATGTACAAAAACGTAAAAAGATGACGAAAACGCATAGAACTGATGAAAACTATAAAAAAACTGATGAAAACGGAAATAAATAGACGAAACTGTAAAAATATCAGACAAAAACAGTAAAACAAACGAAAACATAAAAAAACTGATGAAAACGTATTAAAACGTCAAATAACTAATGAAAACCTAAAAAATGGATGGAAAACTAAACAACGAATGGAAAACGTAAATAAACGAAGAAAAACATAAAAAAAATCTAATAAAAACACATAAAATCGTATGAAACGCTGAAAACGTATGAAAGCGTTAAAATATATGAAAACATTATTAAAGTTTGCAGGGTCGACGGGATCAAATTCAAAATCACGTGAACTCAAGGAAAACAACGTAACCGAATTAATCAAGGAAACAAATAATTTGAGACGAAAAGATTGAGGGGTTAATCGAACTGAACAAACTGAACCGACAAAAGCACGTGAACTCGAGGAAAACAACGTTATAATTATAAATCTGCTTTCCGCTCGGTCTGCAGAAATCCCAGGTCAAAAGCACCCAGTGCAAATGAATAACGTGCTTTAGAGAAAACTGTCAGACGGTCCAAAAATGGGTTAAAACCTGCTTTAAATGGTAAAGAACTGGTTCAAGAAGAAAGAGTTGATATACCAACAGCGCTAGGTCCACAAAAGCGATAGCTGCCAACCTTGAACCCCCACGTCATCTATTCTAAATGTCAATTTTGGGTGCAGCGCTTACCTTCTTTTCTTCTTTTTCCTTTTTATATTTTTTGATTTAGAATTTAACATGAATTTAGTTTGCAGCACTTCACTATTTGAATATACTTCCTCCGTCCTAAAATTATAGTCCACCTTTCTATTTTAATTTGTCCCAATTTAATTGTCCACCTCTAAAACTTCTAAAAATAAATAGGTATTTTAGATCGAGATTACTAGATTACCCTTAATTGAAATTATAATTACAAACTTTAAAAATATTTTAAATTAATTGGTTAAGGGTAAAAATGTCTTTTTGCAAAAAGTAAGAGAGAAAGATGAAAATATGGTACTTTTCTTAAACTGTGTGTTTTTTGTCGATGGATAATAATTTTGAGACGGATGGAGTAATAAACCTCTACAATATGTATTGTTTAATGATTCCTAACGCGTTATCGTATTGTTAGTTTGTTACAAAAGTTTCATAGGGCACGACCTTATATATTGCAACTTATAATCGAACCTCGACAACATAAATTCTTTGATGATTACTAAAGCCTAGTGATATAGTCACAAAAGTTTCATGGTTCTCGTATGCGGCCTCATATACATATATTACAACTTCACGATGAGAGCACATATAGTTTATCAGGCTTAATGTGATATTTTATTATTTTGTATGTTTGTGTATATGTGTTGAATATTCGGGTGAAATAATAATTTTTGTTATTTTGTTTGTTTGTGTATATGTGTATCTTCGGGTAAAATAAATAATTTTTGTTTTGGTTTTCACATAAATCAGATACTTTAACAGAATTGCATAAAATATGTAATTCATGTCAATTCGAAAAGTGGACCCAAACTTGGTTTTCAGTTCTGTTATATCTTTTAATTTAGTTCACTTTGATTTTGGTTTTATCAAATAAAAAATTCATCAAACTAATCAAATCGAACTGATAAGCACATGTAAACTTAAGAAAAACGACGTTATAATTAAAAATATGTTTTTGTTTCGGTCTGCTTAAAGGCCGCGTCAAAAGCCCAGTGCAAATGAATAAACGCGGTTTAAAAGAAAAAAAGGCCAATCAGTGTAACTTGTAAGGAAAAATGTCGGTCCAATAAGTGTGAAAGAGAGGGGTGTATATGTAACTTGTTTAACATCGAAACCGAAACAAAAATCGCGTTTGTTATCCCACTTTCAAGAGATTGATCTTTTCCTGTCATCTATAAGGGCTGTCGATCGATAGTCCATATCAAGCGTGAAGGCAACTGTCATGCTGATAAGTTGGCTAAAGAAGGAGTCGTCCGTTCCGCCCCCCTTAGCATTTGGAATCTGTAATTTTGCTTCAACGGAGCTTGTCTTGTGTTTGTTTGAGATTTTTTCGTTGGGTCGGTTAGATTGTCGAGTTTTGTTCACCTCTTGTACAGACACTTGATTTTCATGTCTTAATGATATTCTTTTCTCTCAAAAAAAAAAGTTTACATAAATCGGATAATACCTTAATCGAATTAGGTAAACCGAGTAATACCTTAAACCGAATATACTCCCGCGTCAAAAAGCGCCCAGTGCAAATGCATAACGAGTTTTCGAGAAAACTGTCCAAAAAAAGGGTTAAAATCTGCTTCATTTGCTAAAGAACTGGTTCAAGAAGAAAGAGTTGATATACCAACAGCGCTAGGTCCACAAAAGCGCTAGCTGCCCCTTCGAGGCCGACCTTGAACTCCGCTTCATCTTATTATAAAGGTCAATTTTGGGTTGCAGCGCTTTTATTTATTCTACCTTTTCTTTCCTTTTATTTCTTTTTTACTACGTATATTTTTGGATCTAGAATTTAAAATTACCCTATTTTATTGCAGCGCTTCCCTCCAGCTTTTTGAAACCGACAAATAAAATAAAGGTAAGGTTATTAATACCTCTAAAATTCCATATGTATCCTCCTGATTTTTGTATTTTTTTATAGATTTAGTTTTGTTGTAAAAATGTGAAACAAAAAATACGGAATAAAAAATAAGTTTAACAAGTCAAAACTGTTAAACTGAAAAAATACGGAAAAAAACTAATAAAAAAAAGTTCAGAAAATTACGAGGAGACAAAAAGTACACAAACAATATACTTTTTGTCCTTTTTCAGTGGGTCAAGGGGTATGTATAGTAAGACCTATAAAATAAACCTAGACAATGCACGTATTGTTTAATGACTAGCAGGTATTCACGTGTTGTGACAGCAAATAGACTGTAACATAATTTTTAATGAATAATAATGTTACATACTAATAAGTGTGTAAACACTTATCCTTTTATCACTAAAATCAAGGAAAAACAAGACCTAATCATGTGTTTAATATCGTAAAAGTCGGAATTACGCGTGGTTTTGTGTTTTTGTGTTAAAATAGGTACAAAAGACCAAAAGGAAAGAAAACACGGGATTTCACGGTCAAATGTTGAAGAAAAGTAAAAAAAAGACGAAGACAAAGTCAAAAGACCAAAAGTGTGCCCAAGTTCACGAAAACCGGCTAAACCGACACGGTTTTGAAGAAATGATCAAGGAAGCTGAAATCGAGCTCGAATTTAGCGGATTTAATCCTTTTGAAGATATTCGAGCCAAGTGGGTCCCACATTTGGTTAATGGGCCCAAAAGCCTATTTGTGGATTAACTTTTACTTATATTTGAATAAAAGCCCTAACAATGGCCCAATCTAGTTTCAAAAAGGAATATATATATATAAATGGATTAAAGGTTAGATTGGGCCAAAAGCCCACATTGCTAAGTAACAAGAGAACGGATGGAGCATGTTGTGGGCCAAGCCCATTTCGCAAGAAAATGAAACGGTGAAGTAAATGTTATTTACTTATTCCCAGTCAACCAAGATCAATTCTCAGTCAACACCAAACCCACTCACACGGTTATTTATTAAACTTTTCACTACCTCCCTCACACGTGTAACCACATCTCACCCTCACTCACAAAATTAATAAACAACTTATTCACTTTGAGGATAAACACCCCAGTCAACTCCCACAACAAACACACGATATAACTCTCCTCTTACCCCACGTGTTATCAACACACACATTTAATAAAATATTTTTTACCCCATTACTCTATTCGATATTAACAAAGAAATCACCCTCTCACCCCACTTTCTTCTCCATCATTTTTACTCAGTTTCACAAACCCTAAAGTCACCCTAGATGAAAAATCATTCAGTGAAAATTGGGGGTTTTACCCTTATCTTTTAATTCACACAAATCTAAATAAATCCCCCCCAAGAATCAGAGATGACACCACACTGGTGGTCCTCAATATTAATCCGACGTGGCCTCTCTCCTTTATTTTGATTGGTGGAAACACCACATCTCAACAAACCCTCCAATAAACTTCTTCCACATCAGCCTCAACAAACACAAGAAGCACAAATGGTGCCATCCTGGCAATCCGTGGCTCACAAAGTTATTTTCAGCCGATGATCAAGAGAGAGAAAGAAGAATGAAGGATTTAAGGGCCAAGATTAGTTGCTTAATTTTGAATCCATCAAGAGGGTTTCAGGGGTTTTGCCTATAAAAACCCCCTCCAAATCTGTAATCAGAAGCACTTTTTCTTTATTTAATTTTATGCAAAATTAGTGTTAGGTTTAATATTGTAATCTTTATTTTTCAGTAAATGTAATTTTTATTTTATTAATGAAAAGTTTAATTCAGTTTATTTTCGTCTCTATTTAATTTCTGTCAAAGTTTAAATTTCATCTTTAATCTCTTTTTTTTTATTTACTGTTCGTGTTATTATTATTATAAAAAATAAATAAATAAATAAATAAAAAGAAAGTAAATTCAATATTTCCCCCCACTGGGAAAATATAAAATTACTGTTGGAGTGTGTTACTGTCTGGTTCGAGAGAAGCTTTATGTTGATGGTTCGTTCGGGTAGAATTATTGGTTCGAAGCTGTTGATGTTTTCGGTTTGATTCGAAGGTGGTGTTTGTTTGTTTCGGGTCAAAAGAGACACAACGTCGTCCTTCTTCCCAACAGAAATCGACACCGGGTTCTCATCTTCTTTTCATTTTATTTTGCTAAGTTTATTAATCTGCTTATTTATTGTGTTTCTGCTTTTGCTTATGTCTGAATCTGCTTAGTTATTAGCTTTGTTTAAATTTGATATTGGTATTACCCTTAAGTTAGTTTTATCTGCTTATGCTTGTTTTTTTTAGTTTATTTAGTCTTAGTTTTAGTTAGCTTATTTGATTCAGCTTTTTGCTTATTTGGTTTTTCAGCTTATTAAAATATATCTTATTTGCTTTTCTATATATCTGCTTATTCATCTTAGTTTATATAGCTTATTTTGTTTCGTGGATTTGCTGTTAATACTCCCTATCTCAGACCCATCTGGTTTGAGGATTATAAATTCTAAATATAAAAGTCCAAAAAGCTTAAAAAAATAAAAAAATAATAATAATATAGCATAGTTTCGTCCATAGAGGGGTTCGATCCCCAGACCTCTCGCATAGCAACAATACGATACAACCAACTCTGCTAGCTTCTTTCTTGTGTTTAATTTCGCATTGATAAATTAATATACGTTTATTTTCAGTGGCAGTTTTGTTTAATTAGTTTTAATTCAAGTTTTAAGTTTTGTTAAATTTTCATTAAAAGTATTTTAATAGTTTTCTTTTATGCAGTTTTTATAAAATAATAAAAAGATAAAAAATATTTTAATTACTTTTATAATTTTAAAAATTAGTTTTCAATAGATTTTTAATTAGTTTATTTCAATTGATTTAGTTTTATTTTAAAATAGATTTCATTTAAAGTTTTTAAAAATCTTTAGTTTAAAATTAATTAGATTTCAATTTAGATTTAAGTTTTATTTTAAAATTAGTTTTATTTAGATTGTTTTAATAATTTTTAATATTAAATAGTCTTTTAGTTTAAAAATCCAAAAAAAAAAATATAGTTACCAAGAACAAATTAAGTTTTACGTTAAGTCTGATTTCAATTTCGAGTGATTTGAGGAACGAAAATAGACTTAAAAAGGGTTTGCAAAAACCCTAGTATTAAAATTGCGCCGTTGCCGCTTCGCTCGTACGATTGACGATTTTTCGTGAGACGTTTGGATTTTGGGATCCGTTCTTTTTTTACGTTATTTTCTTGCAACAAAATCAAAAATACAAAAAAAATCAAAAACATAAAAATACAAAAAAATAAAAATAATAAAAAATCATCAAAAGAAATTTCTTTCCTAAGATTTGCACCAAAAAAATTAAAAAATCAAAAAGTAATACTTTTTCCTAAAAGTATTACACCAAAAAAATATTACTTATTAGTGTTATCTTTTAGTTCGATTTCTTTCGATTTTTCTTGTGAATATATATTTTTCTAAAAAATACAAAAAGATTTTTCATTTATTATATTACATAGCACAATTAATTTACCTACTTTTCAAATAAGCCTTAGTTGGGATTTCATCACCTAACTATTGTATTCGCATCCATAACGAAATAAAAAGGCAAAATATGTTGGGAATAAATTATAGCCAGTCTACTTGAGCGCTGACAAGAGTAAAACAAGCGTTGACAAGAAGAAAACAAACGCTTACAGATCAAGCGTTGACAAGACAAAGTCAAGCGTTGATACATTGAAGACAAGCACTGATGGAAGGATATGATCTCCGCGTTTATTATGTTCTAGATTACTTCTAGTAAAGATAGGAACAACAATGTATTTTCTATATTTATCTTTACCTAGAATAGTTTATACGTAGATTATTGTACAAGGCTTCTTATGTCTATAAAAGAAGACCTTTAGGTTATTGTTCAATATAAGTTTTCATACGTTAAACACTTTCATTGTAAGCAAGTTTGATATCATTAATCAAAGTGAAAGTTTGTTTACATCTTGTGTGTTCTTGTTTAATTGTTAATTCCGCATAACACTTAGATTGTCATATACATATACAAAGGTTTCTCTAAGTGTATTACTTGATCTAATCTCGTATACATAAAGCTAAATCGATCTAAGTTTGGGATCAACAATTGGTATCAGAGCCTCGTGGCTCGTGATGCTAGGACCAACAAGGTGTCCGTGTATGGTGAAAAGAAGAAAAATCCGTCTAGGGTTTTTCTGGACGTTTTTGTGTGCGCAGCAGTATTCAGAAGGTCATAACTTTTGATTGACCGTTGGATCACGAAATTTTATATGTGTGTTCTACATACATATATCTAAACATCCACCGGAGGGATTGTTCTGATTAGCCCTCATTCAAAAGTTATTAGGCGTCGAAGTGAGCTGCAGAGGTGATTTTCAGATTTCTATTTCACATAAAATTATGATTTAGGGTTTCTTCAAACCCTAGATCGATCTTCAAACAAAAAAGAAGTTCAAGAGTGTTATGTTTACGATCATGGCAGCACATGATGGTTTTCAATTCTTATTATTAGGGTTTTGTAAACCCTAAACCTGCTTATAATGAACGAAGAATCTTAGTTGCCAAATTAAAAAAAAGGGCTGGTGATCGATTATTGAAAGCAGCAAACAGAATGGTTTGTTTTAAATCATGACGTGATGTTTCTTAAGGACGCAAGGATGGATGGCTGTCTTTATTCACGTAATGTTTAAAGACGCAAGTTTTTATTCATGGAATGTTTACAAACCAAAGAAAAGAATAAGCAGGCCAATGATGTGCAGCTTTGTGGTCCCAATAGTGCCAAAAAGAAGCTACACTAAGACATCTTAATCTATCGGTATTAATTGATCAAGGGGTCCCAGAAGATATTCACGTGGGTTTTAACATTTGTTTGTTGAGCTATTTTCACGTGACATTGGTTTCTATGTTTACATGGGATTCTATTGGTCAAAGATAAAATAGGATATTTGTTTGCCTATTTTTGTGGGATACACTCGTGATTGAACAAGATATGGGTTACAGATGTGGGATATGATCATATATTGATTTATAGGAATATTCAAATATTCTGTTGCTAAATATATGGGATCCTAACCCTCAAATACGTAGCAGTGATTTTCACATGATAATTAAAGTGGAGATATAAAAGTCACTGTTGAGATCATAACCCTAAAAGTGTCAGCAGCAGAGGTAGACGCTGACACATATTGAATGGACGCTGATAGAAATAACGTGGGCGCTGATAGCAAGCGCTGTTATGAGTTATCCGATATATGAGAATCCAAACGCTGATAGGTATTGTCCAATATCAGACAATACATCTGATAGTGATGTTGGATAAGAGAGGATATTGGATGACAAAGGGATTACTGCTGTTGAGAAAATTGGTACGTTTTTAGCACACAAAAAGGAGGAAATTACACACGAAGGTACATGGAATTTCCGTTTTAATATAGAATATCAAATTGATATTTATGGCTCCGATATTTTTAAAGGGATTAATGATTTTAATGCGAGTTAGCAACTACTCATGGAATTTGATGAATATTTAAACTATGTAATCGGGGTAGCCTTGTGAAAGAGTTATCCATATTTGTGGCTTTTAGATATGGTATGAAGATGTTATTCCATTAAAATTCGTCATGAAAAGGTGTTGGCTTAAGGGGAAGAATTCTTATGGTAAGTTTGATGTTCAAAGAAGATTTTCGCGAGATTTTGTTTTATCATATCTTTAAATCATGGAGGGATACCATTGGTTTAAAGATAACTTGTTCGTGCTTTACATGGTTGGTGATGAAGACTTGTCATAACACTTGAAGGAGTTACATTATCGTGCTCAGTGTCTCACATAGGATGAGAATATTGACAAGGGATCGAGGTCTACTTATACTTGGTGAGATGAGTATAAGTTCTTTATCACATAGATAGTACAAGACATGGAACACAAGGTTGGGTTATTCTACTTCTACATCAAGAATACTTTATTTTTTTTTTCAAGATCATTACATAGAGCTACATTTAGAGAATCTTCAAAGATTGCATACATTGTTTACTTCCCTGTTGATGTGACAAAAAGGGGAAGACATACATGCTACACTTGAGGGGAAGCAATTTGAAGATCATGTACAACTTACAAGAGATACACATAGAGTTTTGCCGACATCAACTAGGGGAAGATTGCTGGGTCAAAAAGTTGATGTGGCAGAAACTCAAAAACGAAGAAAACATGAAGATTTTGTCTAAGCGTTGTCAAGAGCAATCTAAGCGTTGACAAGAGCAAATCCAAGGTTGACAAAGCAAGCATTGTCATGTACAATCCAAGCATTGTCATGTACAATGTAAGCATTGTTAGAATCGTAGACAAAGAAGCTTATGGAAGCTTTTATTTAGATAAACATGCAAGATTTATTCTGCATAAGTTTATTTAAATAGAAGATTTACTTGTTTATTCATTATTATCTCTTGTAAACCCTAATCCTTACACTATAAAAGGAACCAAGGGTCTTAGGTTTTATATAAGTTCATTCACAATGTAAACCTAAAGCGTGTGTCGACTAGACGTGGGATTCAATGTATACACGTCTAGTGATTGTTAATTATTAATATAGTTAGCAATCCAATTGTTTTTATTCATGTTCAGTGTGTCCAAACACCTTGTTAATGTATCATGTTCTAATTCCGCTTTGATTATCTAATCATATGAACATGATGCATTCCTAGTAGCTTAAAAGATCCGGAAACCAAGGTTTCCACAAAATAGATAAATACTAGTAAGACGTTTGAACTCAAAATATACAAACTATAAGGTGGGTATAAGGCGACGCGCTATAAAAGGCTGTCTAAGGAAAAAGGTTTTTAAGTGCTTTGTGCCACCTCGTTTCCCCGCTTGCTTGTGCGTATATTGAGAGGGACGGCCGATTATTGGTTTGCCAACTCAATTAGTATTAAGTATATATTTTTGTAGCTTTTTAATATTGCACCTCGAGAGGGAAAATCCTTTTCCTCTCAAAGTCGACCGAGGTCACCTACCTCATTCCAAGTTTTAATTGTATGCGCACTCGCGCGCGTACATACATACCGATTGGTGTACCAAATTCTTCCAATTCTTCCAAAAAGAAGAAGAAGAAGAAAAACAAAAAGACCGTCATTCAAGCCGATCCCGAGAATCGTGCTTTCGACAATACAATGGAAACGGATAACCGACCTATGCTCGAGATTTTGCAATCACACGTTGAGGGAAACGATGACGCTATTGTTGTCCCCGCAATTGGAGCAAATAATTTTG
The DNA here is from genome assembly GCA_025667525.1 of Glebionis coronaria. Lineage (NCBI taxonomy): Eukaryota > Viridiplantae > Streptophyta > Magnoliopsida > Asterales > Asteraceae > Glebionis > Glebionis coronaria. The sequence goes on along the minus strand of JANFOE010000869.1, from coordinate 45,298 downwards.
AACTCAAATCGGATTTAATTAAAATGGTTTCCGCTACACCATTTTTGGGTCGTTCCCAAGATGATCCTCATAATCATATCAAGAGATTTATTCATTTAACCAACACCGTCAAATACAATGGGGTGCCACAAGAGGCCATTCGTTTACAACTCTTTCCTTTTTCCCTCGAGGGACAAGCCCGAAATTGGCTTGATAAGGAACCACCCCAAATTGGTTACAGCGTCGTCGGTCTCCTTTTTACGCACGTTTTGACAGGTCACGGGCTGAAAACGGACTTAGGATGCAAAAGTTATGCCCATTTTACTAAACTCCTCTTCGTCACGCGATCTCGGGCCTCCAGAAACAAGTCAGCCCGTTCTTCAATACTTGGGCCTCCATCACAAATACACAGTTGAAGTTGACAATTTCATTCGGGTACGGAGGGACTCTATGCTAGTCATTGCTATTCAGCACGGATATGCAGCTAACCATTGCTGATTATCCGTTAATCATTATGAGTAATCGAGTGATTTACTCTGATAAAGACGTAATTAGTAACTTAGGATAAGAAATAGTTGCAATTTGTAAGTGTAAATAAGGTGCTATTAAGATCGTGACGAGGCCAATAATGTTAAAATGCAAAAACTCTTGTTGATTTAGAAATTAGCAACTGAAAGTTAAGAAAACGCCATACTAGTATTTTAGTAGTTATGAAAATGTTGATTTTCTAATCGGTTCTCAGTGTGCTCCTCTTTAGGAATTTCATTGCAACAATGGGAAGGCTTACCTCTTCACTAAGGTGTAAGTGTTCTCTTCTCCTACCGTCGTACGTGACAATATAGATTTTGTTAGTGATTGCAGTGTTGTCGGTAGTTACATATGTCATTGAGAATAATTTGTGGTTGAAGGTTATTCAGGTTAAGCTTATATTTGAGTTAGGAGGTGCAAATTGCGCTCTTGTATAAACTAATCTTATTTTGGGCACGATGAATGACACGAGTTTATGTGTCCGCACTCTCTTGCAAGGGTCAGGCCAATGCTCTGAACCCTAAATATTTCTGTTGATAGTTAGTCGGCGATTGTTTCTCTTTCAACCGAATAATCAGGATTCTTACACCAAAAACCTATAAATTGATGGTACTGTTTATTCACCAACTGATTTGTGTTGTCGTGTTGATATAAAGAATTGGTGTTGTGTCACAAAATATACGAAAATCCGTACAGGTATCTACGTTCGTAATTTTTGCTCTCATTTGTGCCTTGGATTCTAGAAACTTGAATGCTTCTTTAACTGTCTCAAATATTAAAGTAACCGAGATAGTATAAGCTTTGAATACTATGTACCAAAGTGATTCCAAACTTGCGATAGAAGAATTATCCTAGCAAATTATTGACACCAAACTTGTACCAACTTTCTAGCAGTTTTACCTCAATCAATTCTCCACTTTATCGCTGATAATGCTTCTGCTAAAGGGCAGCAGTGAGAAAACTGATACTTGAGATAAATCTTCCTTGTGCCACTAAGTTTCTTCTTATGTTTTGCAGTGTGAATGTCACTGTTGGGGCCAAGGAAGATAGGATGATGATGACGAGCCTGCACACAGTTGCCGACATTTTCTGCATTAAATGTGGAATAAATGTTGGATGGACATATGTAAGATCATATATGAAAAAATACTACTCCGTATATGGTTTAGAATCAAATTATAACTGATCCTTGACTTTCAGGAAACCGCACATGAGGAGAATCAAAAGTACATGGAAGGGAAATCAGTCCTTGAACAGTTAGTACCATAGCAGTATTAAATGATCTAGTTAAAGAAAAATTTTGAATTTTTTTTTTATCAACGTTTACGTATGCATGACGCAGGTTTAAGCTTTCTGGTCCTGATCAAGATGATGTTTGATGAATGGTGATCGACGCGGTGTTATGATATCATTCTACATTTTAAAATCTGGGTTGGTAGATAGACGATTATCGGAAGAAAACAATGCACTTTCCTATTATGTTAATAATACCATGTGCCACAAGGGAATTCAGAAGATTTCCTTTCTTTCTTTTACATTGTATTGATGTTTTTTCGAATCTCTAAAGTAAGTGTGTTGTGATGAAACAATAGTGTTTTCTGAAAAAAAAGATTGCTTCAAGAGCATGCGTTTGTGCAGTGTCATTGCCTATGCAGACATCTTTGTGCTGTTTTCCCGATAACGATGAAGAAAAGCATTGAGGCCATTGGAAAATGAGGGGGTGCGTTTTTTAATTACGCTAAAAAAAATGAACCAAAAAGTCTCCAGGACCAGTGGTGGACGTAGAAAATTGAATAGTGGGGGGCGAAATTTTTTTTGACAATAAGAAAGTAAAAATATTTAGAATCCGAATATTTTAACTTAAAAATGGAGGATTTTTAGGCTTTAAAGTGTCAAAAATCGGATTTTAATATGTGAGTTGGGGGCAATTCCTGTTTCGAATGGGGGGCATTTGAAAAAAACTATCAAAATCGAAGAAAAATCGGATTTTAATATGTGAGTTGGGGGCAATTCGTGTTTCGAATGGGGGGCATTTGAAAAAAACTATCAAAATCGAAGAAAAATTACACTGTAATCGCGTCGTTTTGATCAAGCTATAGGGGGCGCCGCCACCCCGGACCTAACACATAGGTCCGCCCCTGTCCATTGTTAAGAAAGTATTTTATGAAGGTTGAGTTGGCAACGGTGAAAGTAATTCTTCTAAAAAAGATATTGAGTAATCTTAAAAAAAAGGTACAAAACGGACGTAAACGTTAAAAAACTGTCAAAAACGTAAAAAAATAGAGGAAAATATAGAAAGCAGACAAAAATGTATAAAACATAACAAAACGTAAAAATTCGGACGCAAACATGAAAAGGACGAAAATGTTAAAAAAATATGACACGTAGAAAAACTGATAAATACATAAAAAGGACAAAAACCTGAATAGATGGACAAATATGTAAAAAAAAATCAGATAAAAACATAAATAATTAGACGGAAACGTAAAAAAGCTTACGAAACGCATAAAACTGATGAAAACCATAAAAAAAACCGATGAAAACAGACAAAAACGTAAATCAATGGACAAAAACGTAAAAAGATGACGAAAACGCATAGAACTGATGAAAACTATACAAAAACGGATGAAAACGGAAAAAATGGAAATAAATGGACGAAACTGTAAAAAATCAGACAAAAACGGTAAAACAAACGAAAACATAAAAAACTGATGAAAACGTATTAAAACGTCAAATAACTAATGAAAACCTAAAAAATGGACGGAAAACTAAACAAAGAACGAAAAAACGCAAATAAACGAAGAAAAACATAAAAAAAATCTAATAAAAACATATAAAATCGTATGAAACGCTGAAAACGTATGAAAGCGTTAAAAAATATGAAAACATTATTAAAGTTTGCAGGGTCGACGGGATCAAATTCAAAATCACGTGAACTCAAGGAAAACAACGTAACCGAATTAATCAAGGAAACAAATAATTTGAGAAGAAAAGATTGAGGGGTTAATCGAATTAAATAAACTGAACCGACAAAAGCACGTGAACTCAAAGAAAACGACGTTATAATTATAAATCTGCTTTCCGCTCGGTCTGCAGAAATCCCAGGTCAAAAGCACCCAGTGCAAATGAATAACGTGCTTTAGAGAAAGCTGTCAGACGGTCCAAAAATGGGTTAAAACCTGCTTTAAATGGTAAAAAACTGGTTCAAGAAGAAAGAGTTGATATACCAACAGCGCTAGGTCCACAAAAGCGATAGCTGCCAACCTTGAACCCCCACGTCATCTATTCTAAATGTCAATTTTGGGTGCAGCGCTTACCTTCTTTTCTTCTTTTTCCTTTTTTATATTTTTTGATTTAGAATTTAACATGAATTTAGTTTGCAGCACTTCACTATTTGAATATACTTCCTCCGTCCTAAAATTATAATCCACCTTTCTATTTTAATTTGTCCCAATTTAATTGTCCACCTCTAAAACTTCTAAAAATAAATAGGTATTTTAGATTGAGATTACTAGATTTCCCTTAATTGAAATTATAATTACAAACTTTAAAAATATTTTAAATTAATTAGTTAAGGGTAAAAATGTCTTTCTGCAAAAAGTAAGAGAGAAAGATGAAAATATGGTACTTTTCTTAAACTGTGTGTTTTTTGTCGATGGATAATAATTTTGAGACGGATAGAGTAATAAACCTCTACAATATGTATTGTTTAATGATTCCTAACGCGTTATCGTATTGTTAGTTTGTTACAAAAATTTCATAAGGCACGACCTTATATATTGCAACTTATAATCGAACCTCGACAACATAAATTCTTTGATGATTACTAAAGCCTAGTGATATAGTCACAAAAGTTTCATGGTTCTCGTATGCGGCCTCATATACATATATTAAGAGTTTTTTACCAACTAATAGTCTTTGGAAATTTTATTTACTAATGTATGGTATTTGGAAAAATATTTACAATAAAATAGCTTTTCAATTTGCATTTCTTCTCACTATTAATTCATTCCATTTTTAACATCTCAATTGTATCAATTTAGCGATAGATGAAAGTGAATTAAAAAATTTCTTACCCTACCTAAATTCTCTCCTTCCTGCTTTATAACACTTTTTTATGCTCGCATATTGTTATAATCTAGCTTAATATATCACCAACTTTTCTAGCTAATTACTCCGTATTACATATAGGAAACATGGTGCCAATATAAAGTAATTGCACTGCTAAAAGAACTGAACATTTCGTGCCAAAGTCATTATTTCGTATCATATATTCAACACAACTGATGACTGAGCCTACGGGTGTAACCGAGTTGAGCAAGCCCGAGCCTAACAAGGATCAAGCTCGGCTCGAAACATTAAAGGTGGGTTTGAGTTCGGCTCGATAACTCGTCGAGCTATATCCATTAAGGCTTGAGATCGACTCGATTAGATTCGAGCAAAGCTCGAGCTTAGCTTTAAAAGCTCGAAATTATATATATGAAACAAATACATTATATGCTTACACGTCATCACAAATTCTATATCTTTATTAAACGACGATAACGAGTATAAATAAATTATTTAATCTTTTTTAAAGGTATCAGCGTTTGTTTACTTATATAAAAATATATTTATACTAAGGCTCGAAAAACTCGATAAGCGCTCGAGCTCGGCTCATTATATGTTTTGAGCCATGTTATTAAGGTTGAGCTCGATAAAAACTTGGCTCGATCGAATCACATTTAAAATCGAGCTCGAATTACTTGATAAAATATTAGCTCGTTTGCACCTCTAACTGAGCCTTTCTTCTTCTAGCAAACATGGACAACCGCATTCAAGAAATAACACGGAATGACGGAAGTTATATATAAACACAACAATAATTTGACTAATGATCACGAATTTATCTAAGAGCGCTGGGAGTCATCACTCCGAGTGAGTGGGTTTTTGGGTGCCACGTCAGCAAAACTCACTCACTCACTCACTCAGAAAAAACAGGGGAGTGATCACTCCAAGTGAAATCCAGTTTTTCAGAATTTTACAAAACACCCCCTAAACAAACTTAAATATTTCATTAAACATAAGCAACATTACAATACTTTTAAAATAAAACGAACATAATAAAAAAGACATACGAAAATTAAAAAAACATACGAAAATTAAAAATCATACGACCCGCCGTTTAGTTTTCTTCATCTTCATATGCATCTTCATCTCCGTGGTCAATTTGATTCCACATATGATCCATAAGGTTTTGTTGAAGACTTTGATGGGTTTCTCGGTCACGTAGTTCTTTGTTTTTTCGGCGGTAAACTTCACACCGCTCAAGCCATGTTCGTTGCATATTTCTTGACGGGTTAACGTAATTTTGGTTCCAATCTAACACCTGCATACCTTGATCTTTCAAAATCATGTTATGAAGTATGATGCACGTATACATGAGTCGTCGTAAGGTGTTTACTTCATACGCGCGTGCTGGTTGACGTAGTATTCCCCAACGTCCTTGGAGAACACCAAATGCACGTTCAACATCTTTCCGTGCAGCTTCTTGACGCCTTTTGAAGTGAGCATGTTTTGCGTCAGTTGCAACCGTGAAAGACTTCACGAAACTCGCCCATTGTGGGTAAATACCATCCGCTAAGTAATACCCATTTTGATACTCAACTCCGTTAACCGTATACGGTTTTACCGGTGCTTCGTCATTCAGAAGGTCATCAAATAACGGAGAATTATCTAAAACATTAATATCGTTATTCGCACCTGCCATCCCAAAAAACGCATGCCAAATCCACAGATCTTGCGAAGCAACAGCTTCAAGCATCAAAGTAGGGTATCTTTTATAACCACCAGCGTATTGCCCATGCCACGCAACTGGACAATTTTTCCATTCCCAGTGCATACAATCAATGCTGCCAAGCATCCCCGGAAAACCATGTTTCGTAAGATGTAGATCATATATTTGATCAACATCGGCCGGAGTTGGTTTTCTTAAATACTTGGCCATATACAAGTCAATAACACACATATTAAAATACATTAGACACTCACGTCCGGTTCGATTAGCAATTTGTAAATATTCATCAAATGCGTCCGGCGTGTTGCCGTATGCCAATTGACGTATAGCCATTGTGCACTTCATAATAGCACTAATACTCATTTGACCCGTAGCATCGGGTCGAGAAGTAAAATAATTAAAATGCTCAGGAAGAGGATCGGCCTGATAATTTTTTATGCCGTTAACTATTTTTAAAAATAGTCTTCGGCTCATTCGAAATCTTTCACGAAACTTAACCAAAGGATACCTGCAATTCTCAACGAAATAATCGTTCATGAGCCGTTCCTCAGCACCTTCTCGGTCACGGTTGACTGGGATCCGAGTTAGTCTTGGACGATTCTCTTCTTCAAGCAACCGTTGATAATGATTGTGTGCTATTGGCAAGAAGTAAGCATCGAATTCCTCATCGATTTCAAAAACTGACGGAACGTGATTGGGATTCATATTTGTTTGTAGAGAGTGTTTATGTTTTGGTGTGTAAGAAATGGTTGATTTTGAGGTATATTTATAGACGGATCGAAAAATATAGCCGTTATAATTCGAATTTCAAAAAACTAGCCGTTGGGGGGTGAAATGAAAATTTTTCAAATACTAGCCGTTTTGGGGGGGTTAAATGAAAATTTTTTAAAAATCTAGCCGTTTGGGGGGGTAAAATGAAAATTTTTTTTTTAAAAAATTTCACTCACGCGGCGTGAGTATACCCGCGCCAGGGTCTCACGCCGTGAGTTTTGGCTGGGGTGGGAGTCTTCACGGCTCTCGCGCCGTGGGTTTGGCACCCCACGGCGCCACCACTCCCAGCGCTCTAATACATACAAATAAAAAAAGGTAGAGAATTTTATTTGAAAGATCTAAAGATAAGAGTAGTTAATTCAGGGAAACACGCAGTGTAAATCGAGTCTAATAAAAGAAACTTTGATGAGTTAGGTTATTAAATTGGAAGTAAAACCAGACTATAGTAAATATTTTTTAATATACCATACAATGGTAAATAAGTTTTTCAAAGACTATAAATTGGTAAAAAACTCCATATATTAATACATATCACTGTTTTAGGAAGAAGTATGGAATATTTTAATAATATTGTCTCATTTTGGCGGGAAAATGTTTTAGCCACGTATCTTTTCCACCTAACAAGTTTTTCCACCACGTGGGCACCACCACCTCCTCTTTTCTCCTACCAAACAAAACCCAAGCCAAATATCCTCACCAACAAAAAAAACTTCTCAAATCTATCCTGTCACACCTCACACACACAGTTCTGATTCATTAAACCCACTGCTATTGTTCAATTAGTCAATCACCACTACCGGCAACACCGAACAAGATCGCGGCATGAAAAAACTAAAAGGTATACAACTGAATCTGAAGATTCATTATTAGTTTGATGTTTGTGTACATGTATATTATTGATAACATTTAATGTCTAATTTATTCAGTGCCAGAATCAGGGTATGTGTCCGATATTATTGATAAAACGTTATTACCTAATTGGGTTTTATGGGTTTTAAGATGTAAGTATTCTTTTTTGACAATGGAATTGCTTTATAGCATGCCGAAGCACTATTAAGGCGGACTGATATATCGGTGAGCATTCGAAGCGACGTAAAAAGACCGAAGTTGTTTTTTACTTTTAGACTTATATGATCACTGATGTGCTTGATAAGATGAAGTGACAGGTGGACCTTAAACCGCATACAATATAATTCGATCCCTTATTTGATACTTAGATTGATAAATGTAGCTTTTTATTTTTAAATGTGATAAAAAGATTGGTAGCTGTGTTTTGTTGTTATTAATTGTTCTTGGTTTCAAAATTGGAGTTTAATTAATTTGAAACTTGATGGGTTTAGGGTGTGGTTGCGGTTGTGGATTGCGTTGGGAGGTGGCTATATGGATTGAAATACTATCCCGATGTATTAAGGTATTTTGTTTTCGTTTTTGTTTGGAAATTTACTCATTTGTGCAAAAATGTGATGAATTTTGATAATTCATGCTACTTTTATTTGGGATGAAATACGTTATATTTATACAACTTCTTGCTTTTTCATGAAATTTTCAAGGTTTGAAACTTACACTTATAGTTTATGTAGACTGGAGAGTGCGATCGTGGTTGCGATTGCGATTGCTGCGCTGGAATGTGTGGCGGGGCGGTTTAATGGGTTGCAATACCATCATGAGGTATAAGATTTTGGATTTTGTTTTTTGAAATGTAGTCGTGTCTATATTTGTGACTTTCGGTTCTTTTTTGAAGGGTTTGTAGAGTTTTTTTTGGTTTTTTAGAAACAGTAAATATACATGATCTTATTGGGTTGAGGGGTGTTTACATGTTCAAGTGCTACTCTTTTGCAGCCTGCTGAAATAGAAGTAAAAAAGGGGTGAAATCAAAGTGACCACCTATTGTTGTAGGAGAAGCCCTTTTGTCAATATACAAGTTAGGCAGCACGTTACGGCAGTAGGAATATGGCATGATGTTTGGTTGATTGATTAGTGATGTAGTGAGTTGTGGCAGGACCAACAAGATGAGCTGAGGGAAACAAATGGGGAAGATTCAATGTTTTTTGTGGTGATAGTTCCTTAAATCAAGCAAGATAAGTGTTCACTTTTATATTCGATATAAAGTAAGAAGCTTCTATATTTTGTACAGTATATAAATTGATTACGTTTAGAGTGATTTACGAATAAAAGGCGGTATTTAGAATGTTTCAGTAGCGGTTTCAGTGTTTGAATAAGCTTTTTGTAGCCTTATTAGCATAACTGATTCCAGTTTATATTCCAACAGTCCAAATCTTTCAGCTAGATGAGAATCCATTGTGATTAGAGTCGGTTGATTGATAAGCTGCAACTTAGCATTTTCGGTTAATTAGTATAGACTGATGAGAATCCATTGTGATTAGATGGGACTTGGTATGTTTTGAGAGTCCTATTTGCCGTAAGCTCTCAACAACAATGCACCATTCATATATGCTAAGGTACATACATTGTCAGACATGTTTAAAATAGATCAAAGGTATTGTATATCATTGAACAAATTTTACTTGAAAAAAATAAAACGTACGTTTCATAGCATGGTTAACTGATCACATTGTTATACTTCTATGTATCATCTCTTCGTTATGACATATATTAGTAAAAAAACTTATGTATTAGTCAGTTCAAAGGTAACACTCTCGAAAAGTGTTTACTGTTTGACTCAACGGAGGATGATACTTTGTCTTTTTATAGGAAAAAGACACAATCATGTGTTGTGTGGTTCGCCGAAACAATGTTGTAACCTGTTAATCTGTTAGAAATAGATTCATTACGTGTGCCTCTCTTTCATGTATGAAACATTACACGTTTTACTATAAAAACTCATAAGGAAGTCCATAAATTCTTTCAAATATATGCAGGCATTGACTACTCACTTTTAAAAGATATGATGTTTTGAAGCAACTGGAAGATACTTTGGATCAATAAAATCTTTGAATAAAACAAAGGAACGGGTATAGCGTTTGTTGCATTGTGATGACATCTCCGACAATGAATTGCAGCAGGTACGTTTTGGTCTTAGGTTGTAATATAAGCATTGGAAAAAAAACTAACGAAGTTTTCGGCTCCAATTTATTTAAAGATGCAATGCCAAATATTTCTTGAAGTTTCATCCTTCGCCAACCGCTTTCTTTTTGGTTTTTTAACTTAAGCTTCCGCTCCATTGCGTTGCAGTGTTGTTTGATATTGCAGGCGATTTACATAACTATTTTACTGCACAATGATGCCCAATGCGGACTAATATTTGGAGTTAATCTGTAGATTCTTGAATTAACCAGACGAGCATGGGTAACTCAGTGGGTATGTTTTTATTGTTTCATACTCAATTCTTAATTCCTTTAATTTGAGCTGTACTGGTCACTAGCACTAATGTGCAAAGTGATAATGTGCAAAAAAATTATTTTAGCCAAGTAGTAGCTCATTCTTATTGACTACTATTTGGCTTGCTATGGGTTCACACTTAATGCCATAGTAGTTAGTTTTGTATACATACTTCTTTTTTTACACGATCGATGTAGCTTAGTCGCGTAAACGTATATAAAGATGTTATCGGATTTCAGGTGTTCTAAGACAATATTTTGATTTAGGTTAGTCTATAACAATGACCGCTGCTAGAAGAGTGTTATATTAGATGGCATATAAATTCGCTACTGGAAGAGTGTGCTAAGACAATATAACAACGTTAGTTAGTTCACCGTGGTACGGAGGTCGATTAGTACAATTTTTAGCTTGATGTAGTGTTTGAAGTTGGTTGATAAGAATTATTTGTTGTCACTCGAACTCATTACCAAATATATAGGGTTAAGCGTCAAACTAAAATAGTAACAAATAATTTAGTGTCACAACCTGGTATAAGCCATGTGTGCAATCTCAAACATCAAATAAGAACACTTATTAGTTTCTAATGTAGTTTATCAATTGGTTTTGCTACAGGTCTTGGCAGCCACATCAGTATCATCCATGTAGAGTGTGTGATTCAAAGGGAAAGACGAGCAGTGACACGAAAATAAACCCGCAGCGAAGCGCGGGTATCCCATACTTGTTACAACTTCACGATGAGAGCACATATAGTTTATCAGGCTTAATGTGATATTTTATTATTTTGTATGTTTGTGTATATGTGTTGAATATTCGGGTGAAATAATAACTTTTGTTATTTTGTTTGTTTGTGTATATGTGTATCTTCGGGTAAAATAAATAATTTTTGTTTTGGTTTTCGCATAAATCAAATACTTGAACCGAATTGCATAAAATATGTAATTCATGTCAATTCGAAAAGTGGACAGAATGCAAACTTAGTTTTTAGTTCTGTTAAATCTTTTAATTCAGTTCACTTTGATTTTGGTTTTATCAAATAAAAAATTCATCAAACTAATCAAATCGAACCGATAAACACATGTAAACTTAAGAAAAACGACGTTATAATTAAAAATATGCTTTTTATTCGGTCTGCTTAAAGGCCGCGTCAAAAGCCCAGTGCAAATGAATAAACGCGGTTTAGAAGAAAAAAAGGCCAATCAGTGTAAAATGTCGGTCCAATAAATGTGAAAGAAAGGGGTGTATATGTAACTTGTTTAACATCGAAACAGAAACGGAAATCGCGTTTGTTATCCTAGTTTCAAGAGATTGATCTTTTCTTGTCATCTAAGGGCTGCCGATCGATAGTCCATATCAAGCGTGAAGGCAATTGTCATGCTGATAAGTTGGCTAAAGAAGTCGTCCGTTCCGCCCCCCTTAACATTTGGAATCTGTAATTTTGCTTCAACAGAGCTTGTCTTGTGTTTGTTTGGGATTTTTTCGTTGGGTGGGTTAGATTGTCGAGTTTTGTTTCAACTCTTGTACAGACACTTGATTTTCATGTCTTAATGATACTTTTTAAAAAAAAAAGTTTACATAAATCGGATAATACCTTAATCGAATTAGGTAAACCGAGTATTACCTTAAACCGAATTATTATAAAATTATTCAATTCGAATCAACTCAAAAAGCTAAGAGAATTCAAATTCGATTTTCAGTTATGTTACATCTTCGAAGTTTACTTCGATTTTGGTTTTATCAAATAAAAAGTTAACCGAATTAATGCAATTGAATAAACTGAACCGACAAAAACACGTGAACTCAAGGAAAAAAACGTTATACTTATAAATCTGCTTTTCATTCAGTCTGCAAGAAAGCCCGCGTCAAAAGCGCCCAGTGCAAATGAATAACGTGTTTTCGAGAAAACTGTCAAAAAAAGGGGTTAAAATCTGCTTCATATGCTAAAGAACTGGTTCAAGTAGAAAGAGTTGATATACCAACAGTGCTAGGTCCACAAAAGCGCTAGCTGCCCCTTCGAGGCCGACCTTGAACTCCGCTTCATCATATTATAAAGGTCAATTTTGGGTTGCAGCGCTTTTATTTATTCAACCTTTTCTTTCCTTTTATTTCTTTTTTACTACGTATATTTTTGGATCTAGAATTTAAAATTACCCTATTTTATTGCAGCGCTTCCCTCCAGCTTTTTGAAACCGACAAATAAAATAAAGGTAAGGTTATTAATACCTCTAAAATTCCATATGTATCCTCCTGATTTTTGTATTTTTTTTATAAATTTAGTTTTGTTGTAAAAATGTGAAACAAAAAATACGGAATCAAAAAATAAGTTTAACAAATCAAAACTGTTAAACTGAAAAAATACGGAAAAAAACTAATAAAAAAAGTTCAAAAAATTACGAGGGGACAAAAAGCACACAAACAATATATTTTTTGTCCTTTTTCAGTGGGCCAAGGGGTATGTATAGTAAGACCCATAAAATAAACCTAGACAATGCACGTATTGTTTAATGACTAGCAGGTATTCACGTGTTGTGACAGCAAATAGAATGTAACATAATTTTTAATGAATAATAATGTTACATACACAATCTTGATTACCAAATTAGGAATGAGGATTGCGATCACAGAGCAGCAAATAACTTAGAATCTACAAAAAGAAACAAGACTCGAGTCTGTATGTTATTTGATTAATCGAATGATATGAAACCATTATAACCAAGAAGTGAATTAAAGAGAAACTTTTAACAAATCAATAATCTAGCCTAAGATGGAATGCTTCTTATATGTTGAGATGGGATAACAAACTATAATCCCAAAATTTATGAAAAGTTATACTTCAGGTCATTCATCTTTAAAAGTGGTCATAACTAGTCCCTGAGTTATTCTATCACGTAACAAACCATTCCCATTAAAATGATTCTTGACCTCAAGAATCGGGTTTGAGGCTTTAAAATCAATTCAACGTTCATTGTTCAGGACATGTATCAGCAGCTGCACCCCAAAAACAGCAAACTCGTCCTTATGTCAACCGCCCCAAAACTCAAATTATGTGCTCATTGTTTTGTTTTCAGGGTTTTTGCTTAGCAACCCTACTATCTACTACTTGCAACTCTTATCAACAACTTACATCATTAATTAGTTTATTCCAAAAGCCCTTATCAATGATTCTTCTCTCTATCCGTAAATGAGTTACCAGCAAGCAGAATATCATGAATCACTACACCTTTTATCAGCAACTCATCATGTAGGATTATTTATGGACCTTTACATGTATTTCTCCCAATCTTGTCGACTCATTTTAGTTGTTGCAGAAATCCATACCATCTCAGATTTCCTAAAAAGATATGACATGGATCCAGGCTATAGAGGTTGGTAAGCAGACAACCAAAACGGAAACACCCCTTAAGTTCCGTGTCCACCAAAACATCAACACACAACATAACCAAATCAATTGTAGGAATCACTATATCCAAACCTGTTACTGAAGGAGATATCGAAACTGTAGCTAATACTTTATTCTTACCCAACCATCCACCCTCAACTTATTTCTTTCTCTTTTTTGGCCACTTCCAAATATCACACATCACATGCGCTTTCTTCCTTTTTCCCACTTCCATATATTCGAATTCCAATACAAATAAACAATAGTGACTCCACTCCATTTAACGCCTTTGCAAGTCATTAACAAATACTTTTCATCTAAATCGCCCATCGTCCTTTTAACCTCTTTACACTTTTTTGAATCTTTCCATTTCCCTTTCTGAAACAACTCGTTATACCATGAAGAATACTTTTACCACTCTTTTTGTCACCTTCAAAAATGTTTTTGTCACATTCCTCCAGTAAAGACCATGTACTACCTTTAAACACCACTTTCATGTCAGTTATATCTTCACTAAACACGGATTCATTGATTCCAATATCTGCATAATCAGCATCTCCATTGTTTTCCCCCATAACACTCCCATTCATCCGCATTTTCACCAACGGTTTCCATGCAACTTTCGATACTCCCGTGTTTGCATACATAACATACTCACTATCCATCTTCAACTTATCTAAGCTATAAGCACTAGTTTTAGGTGCTTCAATTTGGTCCTCAAACCAACCATTATGCTTTTCTTCAAAACTTAGAGAGTTACTTTCTTTACTTCCATCACCTCCATTCCTCATGTCACTAGATTTTGACCACTCACCACCACCTTCTTTACACAACTGACTACCACCTAGCAACCCCCCACTGGGCATGCCACTCACTATACCCGCACCGTCAACATGTTCCTCACAATTATCCTTAAAAGCAGTGTTGGAAACTCACTTTATGTGATGACATTTAAGAATTCCCATTAGTTATCATAGTCACACATGTTTAGACTAGACTAGGTTCATGTATAGTTAAGTGTATCGTGTGTGACTATATATACCCCTCCTTAGCTTCCAAGGAGGGGTGTTGCTTGTGTTTATTTTTCACTTTCTATTACATTTTCATTTCTTTCATCTTACACACACAACCACTCTCTCTCTCTAAACTCAACAATGGCTTCCACCACCATCTTCCACCATGTTAGACCACCGGATCTATAATAGAAAATCCACAATTGGTATCAGAGCCTCGGTTCAATCCTTGGATCGTTCTTGTTTTTGATTTAGGTGGTCTAAATTTTTTTTGGTCCGAATCTATATCATTTCTTTGTCACGACTTGTGTTTTTCTTTCAAAATTCACAAGTTTTTTGTCACGTCTTGTTTTTCTTGTCCACAGTTTCATTGTCTCATTGGTTTCATCAAAAATTTGTCATCATATCTGGGTCCAAAGTATGTCATCAGTCAAAAGAAATATTGCCATGGTCAAAAGATGTTTCCTTTTTTGTTTCACTGGTTTCATCAAAAACATATTCATCCATGGTCAATTTGAGAAAGTCAAAAGTGTCTCGTATCTAGTTTTATATCTACTGTTTCTGGTCTAACTTTTTCGTATCTGGTATCATTTTTTCTGGGCTTATCTTGTTGTTTAGGATGATGAAGTTACCCAGAAAAATAGTCAGATTCACATTCCCGGATTTTCAGGAACA
Source organism: Glebionis coronaria (assembly GCA_025667525.1). NCBI lineage: Eukaryota > Viridiplantae > Streptophyta > Magnoliopsida > Asterales > Asteraceae > Glebionis > Glebionis coronaria. Next base: position 29,841 of record JANFOE010000869.1, on the reverse strand, counting down.
AGGACAGATTTGGATAAGATTCTGCTTCATGGTACATCGCATTGACTGCGATGGTACCACTGCGATGATTCCATCGCGATGGGATACGATGGACTCTTCTTGTTTAGACTACGATGGGTTCAAACTAGTTAAGACTGCGATGGACTATTCTTGTTTAGACTACGATGGGTTCAAACTAGTTAAGACTGCGATGGACTCTTCTTGTTTAGACTGCGATGGGTCCATCTTGACTGCGATGGACTCATGTTATGATGGCAATTCCTTTTGACTGCGATGGGTTAATTTTTTTAGACTTCGATGGGTTAAAAAAGTTTGACTACGATGACCTTTGTTTTTGTTGCGATGGGTGTAAAGATTAACTGCGATGGAAATTATTTTAGACTGCGATGGGTTAAATATTTGACTACGATGCAGTTTCAAACATTCATGACCATGTAGTTTAATCTGACACTTGACTAAAACCATCTCAACCGAGTCAACTCGGTATTTACCGAGTTGACTCAGTTAACTCACTGAGTCGACTCTACTGCCAACCTTATATCAACACAACTCCATCTTAACTAACCTATCCCATCGTCACCTAAATCCCCCTCATTTCTAGACTCAAACAAACTAAAAAGTAAATGATCTCAGATTCATCTATTCGTGTAAACATGCATGTTGAGATCTTTTAAGATCTATTCACGAAAATCAAACATCATCACAGATCCTTGTTTGGTTTTTTTAACCAATGTTACTATACGAAATTAAAATAAGATTTATAACAAAACTTGTTATAATCATTATTCTGTTTCGCTTCTATAAGCAAAAACCAACATGAAATGCTAATCTAGACCTACCTGAGATCAATTCGAATTGATCTTGATGTCGTGTATCTTTCGTCAAAAATCACAGAAATCGAATGATTGGTGTTCGAAATGATTTGATGATTTTTGTTGGTTGAGATTAGATAGATTAAAATGAGTTGGATTAAGTGTTTGATGAAGATTGAAGATGAGATTGGGTAAGATTAGATGATTTTGGGGGGGGGGTACGGATTAAACGATGATGGTAGGTGAGGAGATGAAGTCTGGGAGAGAAAAGGGGGGCGCTGGATTAGGTATAAACTGAGTGAAATTAGGGTTGGGGTGTAAGTGTTATAACCCTTGTGTGATGGACCGGGTTATGAGCAAATTGATGGGCCATGGACTCTCGTTTATTAAAAATGATGGACCATGACACACGTTTATTTAACAAGATTTGGGCCTTGGACTCGAATTTTGTAAACATTGCTATAGGCCGTATATTTTGCTATATACACACAAGTTTTTAACATCAATTTGTATTTTTGTATAAACTTTGTGTGTATTAAGTTATACGTTGGTCATCATCAGGACGAGACAACAAGTGACGTGACAAAGTGACGTGACAAATGTGACGAGAATTTATTTGAGACGAGACCAAGAAAAAATTGGGCGATTTTTTAGTGGCTACAGATTTCGTTTGATCGGGTATTATTATGGGAAGTTGAAGACGGATTTTTCGAAGGCGTGCATTTATTTTATCTTTCAAAGATAACTTGCTCGTGCTTCATATTAGAATGAAGACTTGGTTATCTGGTTTCCGGGTTTGTGGTGGTTGGTTGATGACTCGGATAACTATCACTTAAAGGGGTTACATTGTTGTACTCAGTGTCACGCGCTTAGTCGACGTGGATAATTTCAAGAGGTGTTGTGCTTATAGACTTCTTCAGTGATGCATTGAGTACTTAGAGATTTCTCCACCGTTCTTCATTCAACAATAGTGCAAGCTTAAGTCACAAGATCGAAGGATTTTTATTCAGCTTCATGTTTGATGTATCCGGTTCATTCTTTCAGTGGTCACTTTAAATTGCTTTCACGTGGGTTGGTAAAGGTGGCCATGGAGAGTTTATGAGAAGGGATTTTCGATCAACAGCTGATTCTCACAAAACTATATAATTCAGCTTATTTATTATTCTCACGAGACTTCAGGTATATGTGCGTATAATTTATTGATGGTTCCGAGTTTCGAAACCATCAAGGGGGAAGAAGAAGACACATTGAACGCACAATGAGTACACGTGATGAACTTCATACCTTCTTTTGATTTGAAGACATTCCGGGATGACATTTTTCATAGCCGCAGAGAAAATCAGTGTTTTAACTCGTGGCGTTATCAATCTCTAAAACGGTACACTACTGATTCGAGGTTTAATTGTTTGATTGTTGCAATTATTCATCATCATTATCCTATATGCACTCCCGGGACTTAATTGACTCTGGTGCATCTCTGGAAGAAGATATGTGCATTTCTGGGACTTAATTGACTCTGGTGTTACGATGTCAACTTCATGAATGGGATAAAGTGTCCACTTCAGTATTTGAGCTTCATAATTGGGATTGATTTACTTTCTTCAACTATGTGGGGAAAGAACTGTCTTGATTCTTTCTGGTATGCATAACTTGAACTCTCAGGGGGAAGAAAAATTCAGAAGAATTATTCAAGCGTGAGAAGAGAAGTTGTTGATCTACTTGGTGTACCCCTTACTTTCAATTCCTCTTAGCAACGTTATCATGTTATATGATGGGATTTGCTTGTTAGATTCCGTTGTGCGCTTAATCATTCTAAGCTTTATTGAAAGCTTTGAAGTTGCTTACGAGGATTGTCGATTTAGGGGGAAGCTTTTTAAAAGCTTCTACATAATGTTTATGTGGCATGAATTAGGGGAAGCTAATTCAAAAGCTTCTCCTTAACCAGAAGTGTATGGGTTACTTAGCTCGTGCCGTTACAGTGTTTCTACTACAAGTTACTTTAAAGATGAGTCGTTTTGAAGTCAAAGGCCTCAGAAGACATCATCAGCATTGGACGCTTCATGGAAGCTCTTGTTCTTTATCATTATGTACTTGTTAGGAAAAATATTGTAAGGAATTCTACACGTCGTCCCATGGGGGAAGATTGTTGGAAACTCACTTTATGTGACGACATTTAAGAATTCCCATTAGTTATCATAGTCACACACGTTTAGACTAGACTAGGTTCATGTATAGTTAAGTGTATCGTGTGTGACTATATATACCCCTCCTTAGCTTCCAAGGAGGGGTGTTGCTTGTGTTTCTTTTTCACTTTCTATTACATTTTCCTTTCTTTCATCTTACACACACAACCACTCTCTCTCTCTAAACTCAACAATGGCTTCCATCACCATCTTCCACCATGTTAGACCACCGGATCTATAATAGCAAATCCACAAGCAGTCAACACCGTACACCTAACTTTTTTACCGATCACATTTTCATTACAAGCTTCATCAAAACCGCCATAATCTAAATTTCCATTTCTGTTAAACCTACCATTGCCTCCTGACTTTTCATCAATCTCTAGTTGAACCTCAATACCGTATCCACCATCTGTATCCCACAGTCCATCAACCCAATTACGTTTATACCATCATTTATCTTGCTTACCCTCGACTCAGTTCTTTACAATTATGATCAAAAACCGTCACGTAATCACTATCCTTTTCAACCCCACCAGAATCATCCACAATTCCGTCACAAAAGTGATCAAAACCATCTTCCCCACTGAGTTCATTTATACCACATTTTTCAACGATACTACTCCATGACATTTCGACAAACACCTTATGCACCTTACCGTTATCATAAGTGTTTGTTCCATTATATATGTTTCTTTTTCCATTATTTCGTACATGATCACTATTATTTAACATCAAGGGACCCAAATCATAACCACAAATCGAATTCTTAATATCCAAGCGCGAAATTTTACTTGCATCTTCTTTACTTTCCCGTATGTCACAACTAAAGAACTCACTTTTCCAAGGAACTTCATTAATGAATCTGGAATCTAGTTGTTTCTGATTCTTCAACTATATCATTGGTTCTACAAGAACTGAATCAAATTTCTTCTTGACCCCAAGTTCAAACCCACCCCAAGTTAACATGTCAGCATGTTTTTGCACAAACTGCTTATGCCAATTAACGGGTTTTCCAAACACATGTATTGAGACTAGATTGAGTTTCTACTCATCATCATCACCATCGATGTGAGCAATATCAAAATACTCTTTAACCCTATATAACCATCCTTGCACCTCTTCCCCATCAAACTTCGATTTTTTTACTTATATCCTTACCCCTATCCAATCTTTTGTTGCATAACTTGAACAATAGACTACAAATCAGTAATCATAGACATCAATCTTTGCATGTCATCAATTTCTTGACCATCATTTTCATACTACCTTGTAACCACCATGTTTCTTGAAAGGTTTGTTATCAAAATCAACAAACTCAATTGATGTAATAACGGACTAACAAACTTTTGAGTACGTTCTTGATTGCCAAGATCTTATCTCTGATACCACTATTACATACACAATCTTGATTACCAAATTGGGAATGAGGATTGCAATCATAGGGCAACAAACAACTTGGAATATATAGAAAGAAACAAGATTCGAGTCTGTTTGTTACTTGATTAATCGAATGATATGAAACCATTACAATCAAAAAGTGAATTAGAGAGAAACATTTAACAAATCAATAATCTAGCATGAGATAGAATGCTTCTTATATGTTGAGATGGGATAACAGACTATAATCCCAAAACTTATGAATAGTTATACTTTAGATCCTTCATCTTTAATAGTAGTCATAACAAATCCCTAAGTTATTTTGACACGTAACAAATAATTTAATTTTATGTTTTTTTGCAATGACATTTAAGTAAACGATAATTTAAGGTTTGATCAACTTTATCTATTTGGTTAGCCGAATCGATTGAACTCTAGTTCTGAGTTTAACTTGTTGGTTTGGTTTGATTTTTAAAACTATATACACCATTATTTTAGGTAAACAACACATGTATGCTTTTGTAGATATAATTTTTTTTAATTGTTGTGCAACGTGAATATATAATTGTATTTTTAAAGAACATGGTGTATTAATCTATTTTATATAATAAACAGAATATGTTACAACTCCTTTAAGCATGAAAATTAAATGCAAGAATTAAATAGGTTTCCTTAAATAATGTCATGTACAACATCCCAATGCCACAAGTATATTACATAGTCTGATTTGGTATTTTGGTAATGGTAATGTAGTGGACATGTTCTTTAAAAATAGCCCAACAAAAGTTCGGCCTATAAAGCCCATATAATTTTGTACGTATGTTTTTTGTTATCACAATTTTTTATAACAAATCTTAAAAGTTGTATTCATAAATTATCATTTATAACTGTACTTTTAAAACATTATATTCATAAAATAATTTTGTGTAGATAAAAAAACGCATGAAAAAATAATTAGTTTTTCTGTATCTGTATATAAAAAAATAAAAAGTCTTTTTATGTTAATTTTTTTATGTATTCATACTTTTTCTATTGTACAAATCTACAAAAATATGTATTTAAATGTTTGTTCGTTTATCTAATTTTGGTAAAAAAATTAATTATTTGAAAAATTATTAGGTGAAAGATAAAGAAAACTATTTTTTAAAAATAAAAAACACAGATAACTTTAACAAAATTAAAGAACATAATTGATATTTTTTTGAATAAAGAAATTTATAATTATAGCAAGTCATAAAAATTATTTAAATTTTAAGAATAAATTTAATTTATTTTTAGAAACTCTCAACAAATATTTGAAATGTACCATTCATCATCATGCATTATGTTTTTATTTTTTAATTTTGTACAACAATTAAAACCCCCGGTATTTTAGCCCTATCATTAAAACCATGATTCACAAAACACGTAGTAGCTTCTTCAATACGCTGTTAATTGACATGCCCCATTCAAATCTCATTCAAAGCACACGCTCCTAGCCAAAAATAGAATTCTAAAAACCATAAACCCGTATATATATATTTCATTCAACCAGACTGTAAGAATTCGAATTCAATTTTGTGCCGATTGAAACACATACTCTACATAATCTGCGGGTTTTTTTTGTTTTTTAGCTTAATTTTGTGTCGACTGATGTTTATATGTATGGTGTGGTTGTTACAATGTTTTTTTATCTGGTATTAATTAGAAATATATTTGTTGTAATTAAGAACATATTAAAGTATTAATCATTATTATTTGGATTTAAATCTCATTGTACAACAGTTGTGATGTGTTCATTTTGTGTGCAGATCCAGTTCACTCAAAGTATTCCTCATCTTGGATTAAGTAAACCATGAAATTAATAGACGGGTTTGAGTAAGTTTTACAGCTTCATTAGATTAGCTAAACCATGAAACTGGTTATCTCATAGTAGATATAAAGATTGGTGTCATTTTTTTATGTTATACATGTTTGTGCTTGAATTATAAGATCCAGGGGAAGGTGTTTGATGAAATGTTTGAAAGATAATATTAGTGAGCTTATCATAATGGAGGTGAGTGAGATATAGTGTTTTTATCTATATTTTCAATGCTACAATTGATGTCAATGCATTCTCTCCCAAAACACGTTTATATAAAATCAACTGATTTCATCGACTTAAATTTACATACAAAATTGATTTTATTTTTTTCAAAAGTTCAGTTTAGGGATCTGGTAATAGATGAAAAAAACATCAAAAAACTTAATCCTATAGGTTTTAGTTTATGTCATTTTGTTTAGTCTGATTTGTTTAGACATCTTTTTTATATTGCTTCATTGTTTAGTAGTACAAAAACACGGTTTATGCATATTATTTTTGTATTCGAGATATAGATAAAAGATACTCCGTAGATCTTTAGGATACATTACAAGAATTACGTTTACTTTCATGTTCAAGATATAGGCTTTTATGTAATTTGATTGTTGTTGTGACCGAAACTGATCTCTGATTTTTAGTGGACTTTTAAGTTAATGATGCTTGATAGGTGTGTAAACACCCATCCTTTTTACCACTTAATTACAATAATAACCGAGCCAAAATGTGTATTTTATGTCATTTATGTCAGAATTATGCGTGGTTTGTGTTTTTGTTGTGATTTAGGACGAAAAGGTGAAAAGTGGAGAAAACACGGGCATTCACGGGCTTTTATCGAAGAAAAAGACGAAAGATGAAGTCAAGAAGTCAAGAGTGCAAAAAGAACGGAAGTCCAAGACCAATTCTGAAGATTTATCGAAGAAAAAGTCAAAAGACGGAAGTTTATCAAAAGCCGAAAAACTCAAGTCTAATTTATTGAAGAATTACAAGACGAGTTTGAAGAAATCCCAAGACAAAGTCATTAAAGTCCAAGATTAAGAAGATTTAAAGGCTTAAGGACTTAAGAGTGCAATTAAGGAAAAATGAAGGAGGGGAGGAAGCTTCCTAAGCACTCCTTAATCCTCCCCTATAAATAGTCATTAGGATAATCATTTTCATTTTGTTGGATAGTTTGACACACTATTTCTTCCATTTTATTTACCTTGCATATTTAATTTCTTGTCCAATTTAAATACCTTGTCTTGCACCTTAAATACATTTAATTTCAAGTAAGTGTTCTTTTAATTCTTGTCAGTCTTTATTTTTATTGTTTATCTCTCATTCTACCTTTCTTTAATCTTTGATCTTTATGATTATTGTTCATGTTCATGTTCATGTTCTTGATTTTTATTGATTTATTTAAGTGGGTTTTGATTATTTTGATTAGTTTTGTTAGTTTTGGATTGTTTGTTTATGATTAATACATGTTTTGTGATTAGTTTGATGTAATCTTGTGGTTGATTTTGATTATATTTGATTAGATCCGTATATCTTTGTGTTTCCTTGTTCTTCGGTTTGGTTGTTACTGTATCTTTCCCAGGAAAAAGTTCCGGATCAAACCCAGCCAAAAGTTATTCCGAGTAAAGGTTGTTGTGGAAAATATTCCGTATCAAAGTCGTCCATCCGGAATAATTAATTATTCCGGATCAAAGTGCTCTATTCGGAATCTTCAATATTCCGGATCAAGGTTTTAGCCAAGGTGGCTCATCCGGAATATCCAATATTCCGGATAAGGAAATTATTCCGGATAGACAGAACATTCCGGATCGACTGAACATTCCGAATCAAGATATTCCGGATCAAGGCATTATTCCGGATCAACCTCTCATTCCGAATCAAATAATATTCCGGATCAGCAAGTTCATCCGGAATAATTTATTATTCCGGATCAAGGAGTTTATTCAGAATATTAAGACATTCCGGATCAAGGGTTCTATTCGGAATATTATTCCGGATCAAGAATTATTCCGGATCAACAGCAACATTCCGAATCAAGACCAACATTCCGAATAGAGAAGTTTATTCCGGATAGGTGACATATCCCGAGTAAGCATTTTATTCCGGATCAAAGTTTTGGGAAAATATTCCGAGTGAAGAAGAACATTCCGAACGAAGGTGACATTCCGGATGAATGTTTATTCCGAATAAGGGTATTATTCCGGATGAGCTATTTTTCAGGTTCTTTTAATTTATGTCTTTAAGTTTCTGTTTTTAATTTTCGAACTTTATTTTTCCCGCCTTTTTACTTAGTCGCACTTTAAGTTTATTTGCCTTAGATTAATTTTGGCCTTGCCTTAGTTTTAAGTTTTAGTTGCGTTTTAAGTTTGCCTTAGATAGATTTAAGTTTGCGTTACTTAATTTTAGTGCCTTTTAATTTTCGTCTCGCTTTTAAATACTTGCCTTTTACTTTAAATTAGACTTAGATTTACTTTAAAGTCATTCACTTTTTAAGTTTTGCACTTTTATTTTAAAAACAACCAAAAATATTTGTTTCACCAAAAACAATAGAGTCATACTTTGAACTGGAAATCAATTCGTTAAGATACCGAGAACACGAACTTTAATTTTTATACGGGCAAAAGCCTTGTATCAACTTACGCCGCTGCCGGCTCTTTTCGTAAAGATTAACGGTTTTCTGTGAGAGACGCGTTGCTTTTTGGGATCCGTTAACTTGTGAGCGTTATTTTTCTTGCCTAAAAATTTCAAAAAATCCAAAAAAATTAAAAATTGTTAAAAATCCAAAAACAAATTAATTAAAAATTTTCAAAACTCCAAAAAGATTTTATTTTTATTGTGTATATATATTCTCTTTGTGTTTGGTTTCTTTTTCTTTTGCCTTTGCAGGTGTATGCGTACTAGATCTTCTACTTATCAAGAGCCCGAGACTCGAGAAGATTTAGCTATGGCAGGTGTGAACAATAACAATAATCCACCGCACCTCAATAACAACAACAATGTTCTTCCACAGCCCGATCTTCGGACCATGGAGGAGATTTATCAACCAACTATGTTTGGACGAGGAGGACCGATTGCGCCGATGCAAATCACGGCTCCGGAGTTTTCGTTGAAGCACCACATGATTCAACAAGTGCAAACAAATCCTTTTCGAGGAATGCCTGATGATGATGCCAACAAACACCTCGACAAGTTCATTACAATCACTCAAAGCATGAAGTTGCCTGGTGCCACAATGGATGTTCTACGCCTTCAACTCTTTCCACATACTTTATCACATCACGCCGAGAAATGGTTTGATCGTCTCCCGAAGAATTCTATTCATACTTGGGATGACATGACTCAATGCTTTTTGTCGCGCTACTTTCCACCATCCATGGTCACGAGCCTTCGCAATCAAATCAGCGGTTTCATGCAAGATCCCGATGAATTTCTTTTTGATGCTTAGGAAAGATATAATGTCTTGATCGATATATGTCCAAACCACAACATGCTCCCTGTAACCTTAATTGATACTTTCTACAACGGTTTGACTTTTCGTGATCGTTATACGATTAATGCAGCCGCCGGTGGCACGTTTATGAAAAGAAGACCCGAGGAGTGTAGAGAGCTTATTGAGAACATGACTACTCATCACAAAAACTGGGATTCCTCCGCTTCTTCAAGGAACAACCCGAGAGTCAATGTTTCTTCTACTTCAGCAAGCCCTGATATGACCGAATTCACCCGCATGATGACTGAAATGAACAAAAGTATCTTGCTTCTCGCTTCAAACCAACAACAACAAGTTAAAGCAGTTGCACCTTCTTGTGAAACATGCGGCGGTCCACACTCATAAACTGATTGTCCTTCTATTCAAGGAAATCCGGAAAATATGTATGCAACTTATGGTAATTATTCACCGGAAAATTACCAAGCTCGACCTCAAGGGGATAGAAATTTGCTGAGTTACCGGTCCAACAACTACCTTTCACCCGGTTTTTCTCCTCAAAACCAAAACCCCGCCAACAACTATACTAGAAGCAACCAAATCCCACCAAGAGCTTCTAATCCTTATCACCCACCCGCTCAACAAGCCCCACCCATTAACCCCGATGTTGAAGCCATCATGAGAACCCAAGGTGAGCAAATCAAGAACCTATAGAGCCAAATTATCAATCTGAAAGGGGATATCACCAAGCAAGGAAATGACATTAGATCCGAGATTAGAGATAATATACAATCCTCCTTCAGCAATCAAACAAATGATTTAAAGAATATGCTGGCTAGTTTCTTACCCGCCGCTCAACCCTCTTCTTCGAGTTCTCTACCTTCAAACACCGTCACCAATCCGCGAGCAAATGTGAGTGCTATTACTACCCGTAGTGGAGTTACCATCGTAGGACCACCTATCTTGCCCCCATCATCTACACCTCCTCCACCACCATTTATCCCTACTCCTCCTACACCTAGTCTTAGTGCACCATTACCGTCTCCGCCTCGTCGTGACGATGTCTCTAGGAAGGACCCTTCAACATCTTAACCTTTACCTACTACACCTGCACCTTCACCACCCAAACCCAATATCCCTTATCCTTCACGGCTAGGCAAGACCACAATGCTCACCAAGGATGACTGTCAAATGTCAAATTATTTGAAGATGATCTCTCAAATGAATTTCAGCATTAGCCTTGTCGACGCACTTGTCCACATGCCGAAATTTGTGAAAGCATTCAAGGAATTGCTTAACAAGAAGGAGAAGTTGATTGAGCTTGCCAACACACGCTTAAATGAAAACTGTTCTGCAGTTATTCTTAAAGAACTTCCGAAAAAACTTGGAGATCCCGGTCGTTTTGTGTTGCCTTGCATTTTCAACAAAACCGAAGAATTTACTGCCCTAGCTGATCTTGGGGCCAGTATTAATCTTATGCCTTTGAGTGTTTGGAAAACGCTATCATTACCCGACCTTACTCCAACAAGGATGACTCTTGAGCTTGCAAATCGCACTCTCGCTTACCCCGTTGGTATTGCCGAAGACGTGTTCATTAAAGTTGGCACATTTACTTTCCCGGTCGACTTTGTCGTTGTTGATTATGAAATGGACCCTCGTATTCCTTTAATACTTGGTCGGTCATTCTTGAGAACCAGACGAGCTCTAGTTGATGTTGCCGAAGGTGAGTTAATCTTAAGAGTCGGGAATGATGCACAAGTGTTTAAAATGGGGAAGCTTACAAGCAAATCCTGTGGACGAGAATCTGCGAATATGATTAATGTGCTCGATGATTTTGTCATCTACAACAATCCTCAATTCGAGTCTTGCAATGGTAATCCACTGTTTCAAGATGATGTGGATGATTCTCTCTCCAATTTGGAACCTTCGCCCATTTATGATTCTTCACCGATCTTTGATGCTTATGATGATGATTCTAGCTCAGATTCGGATGATTATAATGATTGTACTTCCGAGTATCCCGACCTGCCCACTTATGATGATTTTGATGAGGCTGATACTCTTTCGAGTGATTCTTCTCATGATGAAGATCCTCCGACATCCATGCTTAATCCTACTTTGGATGATTACTCTTTTGAGGAAGACTTCTCTACATTTCTTAATACTTACTTCCCTCATGAGAGTGATGCTCCTCCTTTTGATTTTGAAGATTATCGTCTAGATCCTACTTTGGATTTGAAGAAAATTCTTTCAAAGGAGAAGAAACCGGTCGACACCAACATCCACAGCACATATGATTTAACACCTCTTTGTCCACCTTCTGAGGACGAGGTTGTGCATCTTCTTCGCGGATCATCTTCACATTCTGCTTAGCCTGAGTGCTATTTTCCCTTAAAGGAAAAGTTGTTCGACCCCGGTATCGATATTATTCAGCCATCTCAGTATCCACCTGATGAAATAAAAGGAAATATCTTTGGAACTTATAGAAATATGCTTGCACCACTTCACCCTTGCTTCCACCGTGCTCCATCGTTGCTTAAGGGAACCTTGCCTATTCTTCTTTGGCTTGCCTTGTTCGCCTTAAGCTTGTGCTATTTGATGGACGAAAACTATGTCTTTGATCCCGGTGGATATGTTTCATGCTTCTTTCTATGGTAATCAAGGTCGAGTCAGGCTCACGACTCGATAAACAAAAATCAAGCGCTTCTTGGGAGGCAACCCATGTATCTATCTTTTAGCTTTCTTTATCCTAAGTGTAGGGGAGACCCGTTGGTGTTTGCTATTTCCTCTCTTCTTCTATTCAGGGATTCGAGCTCAATGATCCACTCTTGATGATTCTTGACGACCCGTGGTCCCGTGTTCCCATTTTCCCGGTTCTATCCTAAACTCTTTTCGATTCACTATTTTATATTTTCTCAATATTAAAATAGGAATCTCTTTAGTTGTCTTTTCCTTAGCAAGATTTAAACAAAGTGCACAATGTCCTAAGTGTAGGGGAGTTTACTCCCACATGCTTAAACATTGAGGACAATGTTTATATTAAGTGTAGGGGGACTTCTATCGAAGTTAAGTGGCTCTTTTCCTTGTATTTGTCCTCATTTTAACCAGAAAATCAATTTTTCGACATTTTTCAAAATTTTTGATCTATTTTGGCCTATTAGATTTTCCCTTTGTATAGTTATTTTCTTTCCTTATTAGAATAAATTTTTAATAAAGTGGTTTTAATTTTCAAACGTTGTGAATCTTTTGACTCAACCCGAGTTTACTTATCTAAGTTTACTCTAGCTAGTATCCTTAACGTGTTTAAGTCAAGTTTTGCTAGGCTTTTATATAGGGAGCTATAAAACGCGAAAGTCTTAACTCTCACGGGTTAAGAACAAGAACTTTTCGCAAGTTCCTATAATTGATCCTAGAAAGTCGTTTATCAAGGGAACTTTAAAATACGATTTCTAAACTTGAAAAAGTCTAAGAGTTTGCAAGATCTTATAGGCGACTCGAAAACCCAAAACTTTGATTTAATAGGCTAAGCATCCACGAGTCTCATTCCTTGAGATTTTAAACTGTGAAGAACAAGAGATGATAGAGTCAATTATAAGTTTGGTATTCTTTCGGGAATTTATGTGAGTTAATTATAAGCCTATTCTCCCATCGCTTGCTAATAAATTTATCTGCAATAAATAAGGTTGTACGATTTGAAAAGTTACTTAGCTTCTAGCCCAAGATCGTTTAAAAGTTGCTCGGTATGGATTAGAGTTCATAGCCAAGGCATAACTTATTAAAGCGGGATGCGAAGATTGGCGAGTCCGAAAAGGCCCTAACAAGGCATGAGGGCTACATTTTGTTGCTAAAGATCCCAAGTGATGTGAAGAATCATTTATCAAAAATCAATATGAAGGATCGAGACAAACGACGAAAAGCAAAAACTCCCCAAAAGTCATGGAGAAGTGTATCCGAAAAGACCCTAGCAAGGTATGAGGATAAATAGATCCAATTCATAAAAGGAGGCGGATCGTTGTATATCAAAGTCCAAAATAAAGATTGGAGAAAAATGAAGAAGTCGTGGTCCAAGTATGAATCTCTCAAAACTTCAAGTGAAGAAATTCCTATATGAAGAGAAGACCATTATTTCATGAACGTCTCTCAAGATTTGAAGTATGAAGTCGCTGCCAAATATCGGTCCGAGAAAGGTCTCAAATCGCGAAGCGAGTTATGCCAAGATATGAACTTTATGAGGTCCCGAGAAGCAGTTTTAAAAGATTTTGTCCTTTAGCTAACTATTGATTAAATCGTTTACTTTATTTTCAGCCTAATAAACTATCGAAATAAGTCAACAATCCATCCTCGTGATCATTCAAGACAACAATAAAATATAAGAGATACACCTAGGAATAAGGGAGTCTAAGTGAGTAATTGGCCCACATGAGTTCGTGTTAGTTTGCTAACTTATAATAACAATGATCTCGTTTTTAAGCTTGGTTTGGAGAAAGTGAAAACTTGAGGATGATGATTATTCATAACATTTCCAAAACCCAAGGTATGTTTTTGATTTCTTTACTTTAATGTTTATAGTTTTTTATCTCTTTAATAAAGGCCAAGGTGGATTGATTGTGATGAAAAATGTAAACATGCTTTGTAACTAATGCATTGCATGAGGACATTGCAATGGTCAAGTGTAGGGGATTTGATAGGTGTCTAAACACCCATCCTTTTTACCACTTAATTACAATAATAACCGAGCCAAAACGTGTATTTTATGTCATTTATGTCGGAATTATGCGTGGTTTGTGTTTTTGTTGTGATTTAGGATGAAAAGGTGAAAAGTGGAGAAAACACGGGCATTCACGGGCTTTTATCGAAGAAAAAGACGAAAGATGAAGTCAAGAAGTCAAGAGTGCAAAAAGAACGGAAGTCCAAGACCAATTCTGAAGATTTATCGAAGAAAAAGTCAAAAGACGGAAGTTTATCAAAAGCCGAAAAACTCAAGTCTAATTTATTGAAGAATTACAAGACGAGTTTGAAGAAATCCCAAGACAAAGTCATTAAAGTCCAAGATTAAGAAGATTTAAAGGCTTAAGGACTTGAGAGTGCAATTAAGGAAAAATGAAGGAGGGGAGGAAGCTTCCTAAGCACTCCTTAATCCTCCCCTATAAATAGTCATTAGGATAATCATTTTCATTTTGTTGGATAGTTTGACACACTATTTCTTCCATTTTATTTACCTTGCATATTTAATTTCTTGTCCAATTTAAATACCTTGTCTTGCACCTTAAATACATTTAATTTCAAGTAAGTGTTCTTTTAATTCTTGTCAATCTTTATTTTTATTGTTTATCTCTCATTCTACCTTTCTTTAATCTTTGATCTTTATGATTATTGTTCATGTTCATGTTCATGTTCTTGATTTTTATTGATTTATTTAAGTGGGTTTTGATTATTTTGATTAGTTTTGTTAGTTTTGGATTGTTTGTTTATGATTAATACATGTTTTGTGATTAGTTTGATTTAATCTTGTGGTTGATTTTGATTATATTTGATTAGATCCGTATATCTTTGTGTTTCCTTGTTCTTCGGTTTGGTTGTTACTGTATCTTTCCCAGGAAAAAGTTCCGGATCAAACCCAGCCAAAAGTTATTCCGAGTGAAGGTTGTTGTGGAAAATATTCCGTATCAAAGTCGTCCATCCGGAATAATTAATTATTCCGGATCAAAGTGCTCTATTCGGAATCTTCAATATTCTGGATCAAGGTTTTAGCCAAGGTGGTTCATCCGGAATATCCAATATTCCGGATAAGGAAATTATTCCGGATAGACAGAACATTCCGGATCGACTGAACATTCTGAATCAAGATATTCTGGATCAAGGCATTATTCCGGATCAACCTCTCATTCCGAATCAAATAATATTCCAGATCAGCAAGTTCATCCGGAATAATTTATTATTCCGGATCAAGGAGTTTATTCGGAATATTAAGACATTCCGGATCAAGGGTTCTATTCGGAATATTATTCCGGATCAAGAATTATTCCGGATCAACAACAACATTCCGAATCAAGACCAACATTCCGAATAGAGAAGTTTATTCCGGATAGGTGACATATTCCGAGTAAGCATTTTATTCCGGATCAAAGTTTTGGGAAAATATTCCGAGTGAAGAAGAACATTCCGAACGAAGGTGACATTCCGGATGAATGTTTATTCCGAATAAGGGTATTATTCCGGATGAGCTATTTTTCAGGTTCTTTTAATTTCTGTCTTTAAGTTTCTGTTTTAATTTTCGAACTTTATTTTTCGCGCCTTTTTACTTAGTCGCACTTTAAGTTTATTTGCCTTAGATTAATTTTGGCCTTGCCTTAGTTTTAAGTTTTAGTTGCGTTTTAAGTTTGCATTAGATAGATTTAAGTTTGCGTTATTTAATTTTAGTGCCTTTTAATTTTCGTCTCGCTTTTAAATACTTGTCTTTTACTTTAAATTAGACTTAGATTTACTTTAAAGTCATTCACTTTTTAAGTTTTGCACTTTTATTTTAAAAACAACCAAAAATATTTGTTTCACCAAAAACAATAGAGTCATACTTTGAACTGGAAATCAATTCGTTAAGATACCGAGAACACGAACTTTAATTTTTATACGGGCAAAAGCCTTGTATCAATGCTATAAAAATGATTAGTTAGTGACATGGTATTTTAGTGAGACTATGTTCACAATATCAGGAGAGAATAGCAGAATTAAGTTTTTGTTCATGTTTGTGATGTAGGTTACATGGATCAGTAGGATACATTAAACCTTTTAGTCAAATGGTTTGCTGATGTTGGTTATATGGATCATCAGGATACATTAAACCTTTTAGTCAATTTGGTTGCTAATGTAGGTTGTATAGATCAGTAAGATACATTAAACCTTGTAGTCAAATTATGATACAAATTATGGGTAACTATGGGCACTTCTACAAATTATATTAATTGAAGCTTTTTTAGTCAAATGGTTGCTGATGCAATATTTTATGCTCATCACTTATTTGATAATTTTCACAAAATAGTTTAGTAACATATTGTATCTTTATGATTGATGAAGGTAATGGAAGACAAACAAGAAATTTGAGCTTACATGTTCTGCAGGACTATTCTGTCTCTGCACTTAACTCCCAGAGATGTTCGTTGGATGGTAAGGTTTTGGACATTTTACTTGGTTTGTAGTCCGTTTTATTTTTGCTTAATTAATATAATTCGCACCATCCAACGAGTCTCATTGTCTGAAATTATGAAGGTTGGTGCTTGGAGGGATAGGATTATTATATGCACCTGCTTATATGGTCCATTACCTAAAAGCGTTTCTATACTCTGGTGCTAAAGATGTTATATTTTGTAGTGTTATGCCTAAAATAAGCAGACTCCTACATGTGAAGCGGCTTATCTATTTAAAAGAGAAGCATTCAAGTGAGAAATCAATCTCTATATACACAATTTTACTGTATTAGGACGTTTAGAAATGCGCTTTAAAACTGATTATGTCCCTCAAATACATAGTTTAATTTCATTTTTGGGTGATAATCTTTTTTTACGATATCACTTTTGGGGATTTTATGTTACTCAAATTTATAACCTCATTAGAATTTGATAACTCATCTTGAATACTGATAATCACGTTTATTAGTTTTTCCTTCAGTGACAGTCGAGTAACAACAAAAATCAACGTATTCAGCTTCAATCTGATTTTAATGGAGCTAATGTTGGATGTATTATAAACAATGTGTGTGTACAAGTACATAGTTGGTATGTACTCAACAAAAAATGGCTCATTTTTAATGCAATAATAAAGATACAAGAAGTTCCAAACAAGGCCCTGAATAATCGCAAAGTGCTAGACGGTATTTTGACGAGCTGCAAGGCGTTACTTTTGCACTATTAGAATAATTAAGTACAGATTAGTAAAAATGTAAAATAGATTATTATTCAATTGTAACTTTTGCACTTTTAGAGTATTAAGGAATAGAAGAGGATTATCCATTATAGTATCAACGTTTTCTTCCTTATGCAATCCATAAAATACTTTATATGAATTGGGTCTGGATTATTTGATTGTATAAACAAGGTTTCAAATGGTACATAACCATGTATCACAATGTGTTTTTACTTAC
The DNA here is from genome assembly GCA_025667525.1 of Glebionis coronaria. Lineage (NCBI taxonomy): Eukaryota > Viridiplantae > Streptophyta > Magnoliopsida > Asterales > Asteraceae > Glebionis > Glebionis coronaria. The sequence goes on along the minus strand of JANFOE010000869.1, from coordinate 12,071 downwards.
ATTTTCATTTGGTTATTGGAGACTTGATCAATGCTCACATACGTCCTTTTCTATTTAAAACAATCAAAGTTGAAGACAAACATACATTGACGTTTATTATCTTAATAGTTACAAACACAAATTTTTAACGAGTGATTCATGTAATTTTCTTATTATTTTTCATGTATTAACGTAACATCTTTACGTTCGATTATTTCTTTGATGTATTTATTACTTCTTACAAAACAACTTTTTAAAATACACCCGACGTAGACGGGTCATTAAGCTAGTTATATATAAAGTAATTCTATTTTTAATGTGTATTAATTATTATCTATTAATTAGTTTAATGTAAACATTAAATTATGTTTGTATTAAAAAAATTCTAAAAGGGGTCCAAAAAGGGATGAAGTATTGGAAATCTATCATAAAACCTTGTCTCGACCAAAAAGGATCCAAGGCAATTAGTGCATTTGCGCAAATTTGAAAGAATTTGACAAGTGTCTCATTTGTGTAAAGTACTTATACGGTTATGTGTTTTAGGCGACTTGTACTTTTTGGGCAACGAATACCTTGAGCAACTCGTTTTTTAAGAATTTAACCCATTTTTTAGTTAACAATTTACTTACACAAAGGTATAATGCATAATTGGCCATGAGTAGTACGAGTAAACTAATTTGTAAAATTTTGAGCAACTATAACAAAGGGTAATATAAATTTTCCCGCACATACTTACACCCATTCCCGATTACGCAACTATCTTCTGATTTTATTTTGCCTTTATTTTATCACTGTTTTGCCTTATTTTTATTAAAGGTTGTTTCTAATTATCAACTACTATGAACCGTTCATTTAATCTTGAAATATGATATTATTTGTTCCAAAATGTTCTGGATTCTTTGATTAAGGGGAAGTTTGGTATCCAGGTTTTGGAAGGATTAAGCTTATTCATTTCTCAAATTCCTTGTTTGTTACACACACTTTGATATTAACACAATTGGTTAATGTCAAATAGTAAAACCCGATCTCTCACCATGGGGTTTTTACTATCATGTCACTTAAGTTACATTTTTTATTTAATAAACTTGTAACCACGTATTTACTTAATTTTTTTTCTTGTAATTTTTCTCTTTTGAGACATGTTGTATAATAACTTATTAATAAAATAAATAAATTTTTGTAACTAATAAATAATCTTTTATATTTTCATTTCTTTCGAGTCAAACCAAAACCAAAATTCAAATCTAACCTCACCTACAAATCAAACGGACCCTAAATGGTAACTGTTTTTGTTTGATTTGCTTAGTTGATTGTTTATCTGATTTGCTTAGTTGATCACTTATCTTATTTTGGCGTAATTTTGGTGATATTTGGGCACGACGAATGACATGAGTCTATGTCTCTCCACCTCTTGCAAGGCTCGGGGAAGTTTCCAGAAACCCTAAAGTTAGTTCATAGTTGGCGTAGTTTCTCTTCCAACCGAATAATCAAGATTTTTACACCAAAACCCTAACAATTTATGGTAGTGTTTTTTCACCAGCTGATTTGTGTTATCGTGTTGATATAAAAATTATGTTGTGTCACAAAATATACGAAAATCTATATAGGTATCTACATTTGTATTTTTTGTTGTCATTTGTTTCATCGTTTCTAGACACTTGAGTTCTTATTTATACTACGGGGTGTTTAAGAGTGTGTTATGCATTAGATTATCTACTTATTGCAGTTGCAAAAGGCAATGAGCTAAGTTATAACGTTTGGTAAGTACAATTTGAAAATCAATTAAATGCGTTTAAAACTCTTTAAAACCATATTTTAAAAAAGCACCTACTCACTTACTTTTACAAAAACATAATTTGCATTATTTTGTTAACTTTTCATTTAATAATCCATGACCCACCAAATAAACATTTAATGTCATTAATAATCTTTATAATTTATTACCTCTTTCTTAAAATTATAGTCCATATTTGCTTTTCGAGTTGTCTTAAATTGATTGTTCATTTCAAAAATAGATAGAATATTTAGTTCGAGATTACTATATTACATTCACTTGAAGTTAATATTACAAAAATTATAAAAGTTATAAATTAATTCTTTAAGAGTAAAACTGTCATTATGCGAAAAGTAAGAGTGAGAAAGGATTAATTATGATATATTTCTTAAATCATGTGTTTTTTGTCAGTAGACAATAATTTCGAGACAAAAAGAATAATTCTTTGTGTCATTTAGTAAATATGCAAATGCTCATTTTAGTCATTTTATAAATTAAATTATAAAATTATTAGATTTGGCAAACACTAAAAAACAGATTATCTGATTATTATGATATAAAAAACATAATCAAATCCAGACACTATATTCTATAATCACGTGTTCTAATTACTGATTATATGATTATTCATTTTCAAAACACATAATATATTTTAAATAAGTAATCCCAAATACCCTTATCTCAAATATGTTTCAAGTAACAGGAAAATACTATGTTAGTTTCAAGCTTTGCTTGGGGTGAAAGAGATACATTAGTCTCATTCCCGTGTACTTAATGATTTTTTGATGAAATATATTTTATCGGAGTGAGTCCCTTCTACCAAAAAAAAACCAGGAAAATACTATGTTATGTTGAAGTAACAAAGATACTATAAGCTGGAAAAACTATGTTATGTGCCAAAGTGATTCCAAACTCTTAACTAGGGGTGAGCAGAAATCGCACCGCGAACCGCAAACCGCAAAACTGCACCACAAGAACCGCACCACGACAAAAACCGGTGGTTTGGTTTTAAGAAAAAATAAAAACCGCAAAACCGCACAGCACCACACAATAATGATTTTATACTGAAAAATGTCAGATCGATTATTTTTTGCTAGTGATAAGACTTCTTGTAAAAGCCGTATTTAAAATCCTCGAATATTAAATACGCGTATCTCATCTTTAACCTTAATTAAACGTAACCAGTAAATACGCAGTCTCAGTTTATTTAAATACTACAATAAAATAATTCTTCAGAAAATAATTATTAAGTTCAAAAAATATTATATATGTATTATTTATTATACATAAAATAATTAAACGTCAACAATAATTACACAGCCTCAGTTTTAATTAAGATTGTGACGTAACTATTTATTCAGAAAATAATTATTCCGTATTACGTACGTATTTATCTTAGTCAAATAAATAAATATATTTATCTTAGTTAAATATTTTTAAACGAAGCGAAACGAAAATTATGTATGCATGTGTTTTGGACTGCGACAACATTTAAAGAAAAGAAAAGGAAGTTGGGCCTTGAGCCCATTGCTCTAATAAACAAAAAAAACGGGGGTTCACCCACTTTTCATTACACAATAGTAAAATACAAAAAAAACAAGGGTTGTTCTTCTTGTGTGGCTGCCGACGGTAGAAGACAAAACAAGGGGGAGGATTCGAATTCTTGCTATTGAATCAGTTATATGTTTGTCTTTCGTTATTAAATCGTGAACAAGGTAATCATCCTTTTTCTTTTACTCTTATAAACACAGAACCTTAGAACCTTATAACAAGAAAATGTGGCTAAATTAATAATCAGTTGTTAAAAGAAACAGGGGGTGTCGGGTTGTTTGACTGCACGAAAACCGAGACTGTTATGGTCTCGATGTGGTTGCTGCTTGGGCCAGCCGCCACCCACACGGGTGGTTTGGTTTGGGTTTGTGTCAGCAGCAATAAACCCACCAAGGGGTTTGTTTAATAGCAACAGTGGGTAAAAGACGCAGCAGCGGGAGTGTTTGGGTTTAGTTTCATCCAGCAGGGGTGTTTGGTTTACCAAACAGTGGGATTAATAGCTCATCAGGGGGTGTTTGGTTGAAGCAGTAGGAACCACTGTACTAGCATTGGGAACCACTGCACTAGCAGTGGGATCCACTGCAGTAATGGTGGGGGCAGAAAGGACCAAAACGGTAGGAACCGCAGGGGGCAGTGGCTACTGTGGTAGACCAGCAGCAACGAGCCACAACCCGGGGGCTGTTGGGCTCGACTCGATTTAAGCCGAGACATGGGTGTCTCGGGAAGAGTTTCGGCTTGGGTTTTGGGAATCACGAGTAATATTAAAATAAAGGAATTATGTTAAGTCTTCTAAAATCATTTATAAAAATGTTTTAAAATAAAGTTAAATTATACTATTTCGTTATTAATTTAATTCGTAAAATTAAATTGATATTAACTTTATTTTTTTTACTACTTCAGCGTGGGGTTTAATTAACGATTTATTTTCGAAGAAATTAAATTGGGAATCTCTCTAACTTAAGGAACTCAATATTTATAGCAGGTTACTAATTTTAGCAGTGTTATAATATCAGAATACACATTATACCCTAATCAGCAATACAGGAATACTGTAACCAGTAATATTACAAAACTATCAGATATTATCAGAGTATACCCAAACAGTAGTACAAGAATAAAATAAATTAAACAAAGAACAGTTAAGACCAGTAAAACTAAACAGATATCAGTCAACTCATTCGCGTCCGCTATTTATGTAGCGTTTGTGAGATCAGAGTAGGTGTCTCATTGGCTTCCTTGTAGTCAGTTACTGGACACAAGGTTCGGATTTCCGTCCTTCAGTAAGGACTTCTACCTATGCATGATTAGGATTCCCCGTCTGCAGCCAAATGTTTTTCCCAGTATATGTTTAAGCTTATCAATAATCATTTTTAATAACTAAATAACTTGCCTGAGCATTATATACAAGAACGGCCAGTTTATGTACTAGTTACGGAGGTACCGTAACCATGAAACTAGAGGCACCGGTGTCATGAATCCTCTACGAGGGAGTGATTTCTCGCAGTGTCCCATTTATTTCAACTTGGCCATTTATCAGTATTATCAGCGGGGCGTATGGGTGCATCTTAGGCTATCAGTTTACAATTATCAAGTGAATGTGGTGTGTGCTCTACATCCTTCACATTGGAGTTGATCCCTCCACCCAGCACATTATTTAGAGGTCACCCCTATACAACATGAAAGGTCACCCCTCCATTTATTCATGCAACAGTTGTTACAACACATGACCTATATAAGCTCTTGGCAATTAAAATACAGTAAATGCATGTTTTCAGATTTAACAGATAACAGTTCAGCTTTATTATTTATAAATCAGACTTTTCAGCGTATACACAGATTTTGGCTACAACTTTACGTATCAGTATTACAGCTTCAGTATTTTATCATCTGTTTCGTTTCAGTATTTTCTTATCATGTTTTATATCCGTTCACTGGGCGTTATGCTCAGCCGTAGTTCCTTTCATGTTCTAACGGCAGGTACACCGGGACACTCTTAGGATTCTGAGAGCATGTGCATTTAGATGGAAGCTATCCAAACTTCTTACTTTATACACTTCTTACATTATTTGGCTTATTTAGACATTGTTTAGTCCTTTCCTTTAGTATTTTATGTTTTAGTTTTGAGCTTATATTTGGGTTACCGATGTTTGATTCCGGTATTTCCTTTATGGTCAGTTAATGTTTTAGGACATTTACCTTATGATTTGATGACACACCATAAATACACGCAATGGTCTACTTATCCAAGTGGGGTGTTAAAATTATGGTATCAGAGCTATAGGTTCGACCTGTAGGATCTAAAACTTGACCAGTGACTAGTGGGTAGTCACCAGAAACTTCCCAGATCTTGGCGTTGTTATCTTTCATGTTTCTCATGCATTTATCAGTCAGTTTTCTTCATTTATCAGTCAGCTTTCGTATAGTTTTTTACTAAGTAAAAGGTTGGTACAGGACTGGCCATATTTAGTCGCATGTGCTTTTCATTCGAATTTTGTTTTGGTGAACCGACCCATAGGCGTTCACCCTTGCCCGTTCAGATTTTGTATTGGTGAACCGACCCATGGGTGTTCATCCTTACTCATGCCAGATTCACGTTTTCAGTCGAATATTACTTGGTGAACCAGCCATAAAACGTTCACCATTGTTCAGGCCAAATTTCATGCTTTTCAGTCGAACGTTGTTTTCTGAACCGATTTATAGTTGTTCACCTTTGTTCATATCATAATGTTGCATTAGAATTTTGACTAGTATGGTTTGGACTACAGCCACTCATATTTAGTCCCAGATTGTAAATTTTTATACATGACAGTTCTCATAAAATTTTGACAAGTATGGATCGAACCAGAATCGTTCATAGTTAGTCACATGTTTTCTCATTCAAATTCGGTGGATTTAACCATAGCCATCCACACCAGTTGATGTTAAACCTCAGTTGATTATCCTTCTATGTTCTTTGTATTATTCAAGTCATCATACTCTCACGTGGATGTCGTTTTCATGCAGATAGAATTTCATATTCCCTTATGAGGATTATGTGTCAGCAAGGTGATGATGTTTTCATGCTAAAATACAGAAGAATTACAGCAAAACTCTGTTTCATGCTAAATCATGTTTGGTCTTCATCAATCACGTCTTCATGCTAACCATTAATGAAACTCCGTTTAATCATACTTTTGAGCCTCTATACAACCAGCATTAAGTCTACGCGGAAATAATCAGCCGATCATGTTAACCGTTTCGGTTCAGTTTGCCAACCAGTTAAATCAAATTATCTTCCGTTGACCATGTCAGACGGTTGACACCAGTATCGATCATATCAGCAAACCTACAGCGGTACTACATGAACAATATTCATCGTGTACTTTACGTACAGTATTTCAGGTGTACTCCATGTACCTTACTCCATGTGTACCGTTAATCGATCCTTAGTCATCTCTGGCTGTATTGTTTGGCATTCCTTCCTCAGTTAGCATACGTTCATGATATGTTCTAGTATCACGTTCACAGTATGTTTCACGTATCACATTCACGATATATTCCATGTCAGCGTTCTTCAGATAATCGCGAACCACGTTAACAATTGCTCACGTAGCACGTTCACAATTGTTCACATAGTTCGTCCCTATATTTTTTTAGCAGCTTGCTCAGAGATATAAATGTTATCTTTCAGGATATTTATACGTACCGTTTCATGTATCCACATGCTATAGCTTGTGCATTCTATCAGATTCAGGAAATCCATCTTAAGTATGGAACCAGAAACTATTTCAGCATCGTCATGACAGGGTCATCAGGACCAAGATTTTCATTGTTTTTAGCCCTTTGAAGAAATCGTTTCGAGCGGGAAGCCACTTGAAACGGAGGACTCCATCCGGACCTCTCATCCATTTTCCTTTAATAAATCTTGTTAAGTTCTTTCAGTCATGTCAAGTTCTATGTTCACTCCAGTCATGTCACGTTATACCTTTCAGCAGCAGTATGTTCTAAATCAAGGACGAATGGTCTTTCAGCTTATATGTCTTTTCAGCCTTCATGCTCTTTCAGCATATATGTCCTTTCAGCTTTTATAACTTCACCAGCTTATTACCTTTAATTCGAGGACGAATTTCTCCTTTTTAGAGGGGAAGAATTGTAAAACCACGACATAATGTCATCCTTAATTCGAGGACAAATTATTTTTTTAGAGGGGAAGAATTGTAAAAGCCGTATTTAAAATCCTCGAATATTAAATACGCGTAGTCTCAGCTTTAACTTTAATTAAACGTAAACAGTAAATACGCAGTCTCAGTTTATATAATACTACAATAAAATAATTATTCAGAAAATAATTATTAAGTTCAGAAAATATTATGTTTGTATTATTTATTATACAAAAAATAATTAAACGTTAACAATAATTACACAGCCTCAGTTTTAATTAAGATCGTGACGTAATTATTTATTCAGAAAATAATTCAGAAAATAATTATTCCGTAATACGTACGTATTTATCTTAGTCAAATAAATAAATATATGACGGGTTTTAAAAACGAACACGGAAGTTAAATATTTTTAAACGAAGCAAAACGAAAATTATGTATGCATGTGTTTTTGGCAGCGGCAACATATAAAAAAAAGAAAAGGAAGTTGGGCCTTGAGCCCATTGATCTAATAAACAAAAAAAAACGGAGGTTTACCCACTTTTCATTACACAACAGTAAAGTACAAAAAAAACTAGGGTTGTTCTTCTTGTGTGGCTGCCGACGGTAGAAGACAAAACAAGGGGGAAGGATTCGAATTCTTGCTATTGATTCAGTTATATGTTTGTCTTTCGTTATTAAATCGTGAACAAGGTAATCATCCTTTTTCTTTTACTCTTATAAACCATGAACCTTAGAACCTTATAACAAGAAAACGTTGCTAAATTAATAATCTGTTGTTAAAAAAACAGGGGGTGTCGGGTTGTTTGACTGCACGAAAACCGAGACTGTTATGGTCTCGGTGTGGTTGCTGCTTGGGCCAGCTGCCACCCACAAGGGGCAGTTTGGTTTGGGTTTGTGTCAGCAGAAATAAACGCACCAGGGGGATTGTTTAACAGGAGTGGGTAAAAGACGCAGCAGAAGGAGTGTTTGGGTTTAGTTTCGTCCATCAGGGGTGTTTGGTTTACCAAACAGTGGGATTAATAGCTCATCAGGGGGTGTTTGGTTGAAGCAATGGGAACCACTACACTAGCAGTGGGAACCACTGTAGTAACGGTGGGGGAAGAAAGGACCAAAACGGTAGGAACCGCAGGGGCAGTGGCTACTGTGGTAGACCAGCAGCAACGAGCCACAGCCGGGGGCTGTTGGGCTCGGCTCGATTTAACCCGAGACATGGGTGTCTCGGGAAGAGTTTCGGCTCGGGTTTTGGGAATCACAAATAGTATTAAAATAAAGGAATTATGTTAAGTCTTATAAAATCATTTATAAAAATGTTTAAAAATAAAGTTAAATTATATTATTTCGTTATTAATTTAATTGGTAAAATTAAATTGATATTAAATTTATTTTTTTTACTACTTCAGCGTGGGGTTTAATTAACGATTTATTTTCGAAGAAATTAAATTGGAAATCTCTCTAACGTAAGGAACTTAATATTTATAGCAGCTTACTAATTTTAGCAATGTTATAATATCAGAATGCACATTATACCGTAATTAGCAATACAGGAATACCGTAACCAGTAATATTACATAACTGTCAGATATTATCAGAGTATACCCAAACAGTAGTACAAGAATAAAATAAATTAAACTAAGGACAATTAAGACCAGTAAAACTAAACAGATATCAGTCAACTCATTCGCGTCCGTTATTTATGTAGCGTTTGTGAAATCAGAGTAGGTGTCTCATCGGCTTCCTTGCAGTCAGTTACTGGACACAAGGTACGGATTTCCGTCCTTCAGTAAGGACTTCCACCTATGCATGATTAGGATTCCCCGTCTACAGCCAAATGTTTTCCCCAGTATATGTTTAAGCTTATCAGTAATCATTTTTAATAACTAAATAAATTGCCTGAGCATTATATATAAGCATGACCAGTTTATGTACTAGTTACGGAGGTACCGTAACCATGACACTAGAGGCACCGGTGTCATGACTCCTCTGCGAGGGAGTGATTTCTCGCAGCGTCCCATTTTTCAGCTTGGCCATTTATAACTATTATCAGCGGGGCGTATGGGTGCATCCTAGGCTATCAGTTTACAGTTATCAGGTGAATGTTGTGTGTGCTCTTTATCCTTCACATTGGAGTTAATCCCTCCACCCAGCACATTATTTAGAGGTCACCCCTCTACAACATGACGATGTTACCCCTCCATTTATTCATGCAACAGTTGTTACAGCACATGACCTATATAAGCTCTTAGCATATAAAATACATTAAATGCATGTTTTCAGATTTAACAAATAACAGTTCAGGTTTATTATTTATAAATCATACTTTTCAGATTATACACAGATTTCTACTGCAACTTTATAATCTGAAAAGACTGATAAGTAAAGTTGCAGCAGAAATCTGTGTATAATCTGAAAAGTCTGATTTATAAATAATAAAGCTGAACTGTAATTTGTTAAATCTGAAAACATGCATGGTAAGAACACCCACAAGATAGAGCTGAATAGAACCCGCAAAAATTTGAAGTTTACCATTCAGATTGGAATCTTGTAAGCTTGGGTCTGTTCGCAAACGGATCAAAACTGGAAAATATAAAATTAGATTAAACATGCACGGGTAAATAGTCCTATACCAAACAACTAAAAAAATTCTGGAACGGGTAAATAGTCCTATACCAAACAACTAAAAAATTTCTGGAACAAATTGTTGTTTCATTATAATTAAAACAAGATTGGACGACCCGCGCTTCGCTGAGGGGTGTTTAGATACAAATAAAATTGTTGTCTACATTAACCGTCCCAATTTTTAATACGCTTGCAGAGATTCTCATCCAAGAGACCTCAAAACCATGTATAGGTAGAAGTTCTTGTCGGGTTGAAAATCAATTTTGACAAAAAAAATTGCATGAAGTGGGACAGAATAGAGCAGCTTATTTATAGTTCTCTTTGGTGTAATATTATTTCTATTGTTCATTTCAATATACCTACATCAAAACCAAAAAAAGTTTATATCCTTCCTGCATTAACCAAATTGTCCTACTGTTGGAGCATTTCCTACAACGGAATGCATTTACAAATTTATCTCAAGAAATCACGAATACAATAAAAGGTACTAAATGAAACAAAATATTTTTTGTTTATAATTCACACGAATGGAACAGATCATCTAAACTGCATCCACTACAATAGTTGCACCAAGGATTGAACGAAAATACAGTCAACTTGTATACACGAATCAGCTTTACTTGCATTCCTCACAGCGGCTATAGCGTCCCAAGCTAGCGTCTATTAATTCATGTGTTCAGAACAATAAAATATTTAGTAACAACAGGCGGTGAATCTGTCTCATGAACAACGGTATTATCTCATCCAAGATCTAAAGAAGGTCGAGAAGAACCTGCAAATAAAATGTGTAAAATTAGAAACTGATTGTATATTACGCTCAACCAACCCACCCACTAAACACACCAACTAAACTAAAGTGGGAGTGTTTGAACCTTATTTTGGGACTTCAACAAAAAGAGCAGAATAGGGGCATAATTGAGAGCCTGGTACTTTTTTTGAAACAATACAATTTGTATTCTAACTATTTACACTAACGAAACATATTAGTAACTGGCATTTTTTTAAAAACCTCACCCAACATAGGATGATTCTCATATGCGAATCAAGCGTTCTAATATTGTTTACAACTTTTCGAGAGTCTTGAGAAAACATCAGACAACGTGAAGCAATCTGAGGAGCCAAGTGAATGGGAGATAGTTAGACTGGTTTTTTTTTTTTTTTGCTAAATGCATTAGCAACGCAACTAAATATGTTAAACCAAACACTCCATAATCCCACACAGCCCCTAATTTAATGCTACAATTTTAAGTAAGGCAAACAAAGTTCGGTTATGTGTCTGGTCGAGAACACCGTTAATCAGAACAGATCCAAATCCGAACATGCCCTAATTTGACACCACATTTATGAGCAATGAAATTCTATTTCTTAAAACCGGCAATAGTACACATTTAATTCAAACAGTTCCCAATTCAAACAACCAAACCTTAACAGCCCCTAATTCGATGTCACACTTGTAGGCAATGCTAAAACTTATGCTACTCAAGTTTAGCATCCGAAAAGTTCCAAAACACTCACACGACGTGAATGCTAAAATAATATAAGTCACAATTACACCCATTTTTGGGTCAGGCTTGCCAGACTAATAAAAATGCAACTACTATTCATCAAACTCACATAATGCGAACGCTATACGTGGCGTCATTGCAACCAAAAACGAACCTGGTTACCTCGCCAAGAAACAAACAAATGAAACACCATTTTCACAAATGGCACACAAACACAAATCATCATGGCAAAAAAATATCAGCCTAACTACTTACCACAAACAGTTGGCAATAATCTTATAAACCTATCTGCAAAGGAGCGGCTCAGTTGTCGGCACAACAAATGACGCCACCAAACATGGTTTGTGGCTGTAACCAAAGAACAGAGTGGTTACCTTGCCAACAAACAAACATGGGCGGCGACATTTTCAGAAATGGAGCTCAGACACAAATCATCATTGCCAAAAATGCCGAACGACAACTATTATAACTTATATTAGTTTAGCATTCACAGTTGCAAGTGTT